>CAUYRH010153664.1:0-63112 GCA_963574655.1 Perodicticus potto | reverse complement strand
TAAAGGTGTGATGCAATAACAATTATCTCATAACATGCAGCAATAGAAAGCTCATATAAGCTGCCTATAAACACTATCATATACACATACACACAGGTGAAGCGGGTTCACCAGGCACTGGCTACCAACCAGTGGGAGTCAAGTGAGACAGAAAACATACATGCACACAAGTTCCAGGAAGTAGCTTTCTGATGCACAGATAAGCATCAGGGGGCAACAGAGGCCTGGCATTCCCTGTGAATCAGCTGCGTGACGATCGTCACAGTGCCTGGGGCAGAAGGAGCCTCCCCTGCATATAACCTACTAGCACCATAGCTGAGAGACCTGGAAGGCAGCTGCTCCAGGTCACAGACGACAGAGCCACCAAGACACACGGGACTAAAATATTGAAGGACGTCCTATTCAGAGTCTGGAATGTTCCAGGCGGCCGCTCCCTTCCCCATCTCAGGATGTTATACTCCCAGCACATTCTGTGGGTGAGAAGTGGGAGAAAACTGAGCCTATTCAAAGGAACCATCCTGCAACACATTCGTGTGCATGCACACAGATAGATTCACCACACTCCCACACACACTCACACACAAACACACAAACACACTTTCTCTTTTAAAGCACACAAATATACATTTTTAAAATGTAATGTGCTTTTGCTTTATCGGGATAAAAGTTGAAGTGAAGGTATGTGCAAAGTTGTGCTGCTGGCTTTGGCAGAGGAACAGAGAGGAGGCAGACAGCTGAGATTCCAGCATTTTTACATTTTATTCAAATAGAACCAAATGTCCTTGATTCTCAACAACCTTGAGAAAGGAAAGAATACATGTTCGCTCTAACAATAAGAAGACTTCAAAAGTGTTTGTTGGCTCCTCACGGTCACCAAATTGCCACACATCATGGCTGAAACTGTTCTCCTGTTTTTAGGTTCGATATCTGTGTCCTTATAGCCCCTGCTGAAATGTATTGTGCTATATCATAGGTAGGTAAAGAGTGACAGGATCTCATTAAAACCTACTGCTGGTCGACAAGCTGGTCTATCACTTTCATTAATGGAAAACAGACCCGGAGCGAATGAGCTGACTGCATGACACGCTGGGGCAGGGAGGGGAGGACACGGGAAGGTCAAGGAGTGTGTGCAGGGCAGGCAGATCTGGAGAGGTCCCCGGTGGGCCTCTCTCCCCTGGAGCCGATGGCTTGAGCACAGGCTGGGAGAACTCCAGGGGAGGGATGAGGTTTCAGAAAGGGAAGCTGAGGAAGACTGAGTCAAACGTTCCCTGCTTGACAATTTTGCTCACGGCCCCCTGAGGGGTAAACACCACCTTTCAGTCACATACATATTATCTTCCCCGAGGAAGGGAATGTCTAAAGATGTCTCGCTGCCCTAAGTGGCTCTTGACAGGATCTTGAGGAATCCCTGAGGAGAGAAGATGTTTTTAAGAGAGCAAGAGAATCCAATTAACTTTGCTACTGATGAACTTTTCACAGCTCTTCATCAGAGGGGAGGTGGGAGAATGAGATTCAGAATCTAGACATGAAATGAAGTTGCTGGAAGAACAGGCTTTAATGGTTTCTGCCTCCTACTCTTTTTATAAAGAAAAAAAATACATTTGAAGAAGAAGCATTTCTCAGCAATAATATTATTGCCATTTGAGAAATGAGGTCAGACAGAACAGGACAAGTATCAAACACAACTGACCAGTCAATTGAAATAAGCTTTCGAAACTCTACAACATGTTCACTCGGTAACCCTGTGTTCAAATAGTTTGCTATACTTTTAATAAAATTATAGATATACTGTTCTCTGATTTTTTCCTCGAATGGGTTAGCCTTTACCTACCCACATGCATCTTAAAGTCAGGGATTCATTCTCTTTTGAATCCATCTCAAAACAAGTATCCTTTTGGTCAGAGGAGAGATGGTCAGTGAATAGCTGCTGATAATTTAACCACTGTTACCAGTATCAAGGATCAAGATCAAAGGCTATTGCAGGTAAACGTCACACAACATCTTTAAATACCCATACATACACTCTAGAACACACAAACACCTTTCAAAGCTACACCAGTCCATGGGGAAATGTAATAAGTGCCCTGTGGTCCTCCCTGTTCCTGGAGAAAACACACAAAACATTGAAAGCAGCATTTCTTCTCCCTGAGCCTCACCTTGACTCTACTTTCAAACAATGCCACATTCAGTCATGCTGTGAATGGAAGGGCGTTTTTCCAGAGGTGCAAATGCTAGCCTGGCACATTATTTGCTTTGTAAATCAGGGGTTACTTGTTTATCCTTGTATACCGATAGGTGACTGTGTCACATTCTTTAGTCAAAAGGAGCTGCAGCATACACTTTAAAGGACATTCATCGCCATGCGTCAGCCAAACAGCTTCTACCTGACAGCTTATAATTTCCAGGCCACATGGAAGATTACCTGGAACATGGAGATCAGGATGCAGAAGCAGGACAAAGAGAGGCAGGTGGAACTAAGGCACAGGAAGGGACTGGGGGCAGCGATCGTGTGTAAGAGACACAACAGAGTGTCATGTCAAGGCGAGGATTCTCCTCCCCCGGAATGTACTTTCTAGAGCGCACTTTCATGGGATAGGATAGGATTACATTTTTCTGGCACACTTGAATACAACACGGGAATTAGACTTACAGAGCTGGGTCAACCATTAGAAATAACTGAAATACTGCTTTTCCCTCCGGGTACCCATAAATAAGTGATTACAGATGGCATCATTTTGAAGTCCTTGCAGGATACATGTAGAGTTTTCAGAAATGATTACTGTAACAGAAAGAATCACAACTTGAAATTTTGGGATACTAGTCCTTACGGCCTTCACTACAAAGCCCAAAAGACACGGCAAAATCTCATATTTCACTGTATGAGTTTGTTTTGCTGCATAACATATGACTCTAAACTTTGTGACTTGAGTAACATTTTCCTTGCTCAGTTTGGTGATTTGGGCTGGGTTCAACTACGTGATTCTCCTGGTCTCAGCTGGGTACACTCATACGTCCCTTCAGAGCTAACTTGCAGCATTAGTTTTAGGAGAGCCTCAGCTGGAACGGTTGTCCTGCTCCACGCGACCTCTGCTCCTCTAGCAGCCTGGCTGGTGTCTTGTCATGTGGTGTGTGGGTAGGTTTCCAGGAGAGTGAGGAGAAGTGTCAAAATCTCTTAAGTATATGCTCAGAACTGGTGGACATTTCTTCTGTCACATTTTGTTGGCCAACTAAGTCCTAAAACCACTCCTGATTCAAGGAGTAAATAGACTTCGAGATGAGAAGAGCTAAAAAGTTGTAGATTCAGGGTGGGAAATAATTACAGCCATTTTTACAAACAATCTACTAGCGATTCTGGATTATATACTTGTAGTGCTCTCTCACCTACACACCTGCACTTATATGGTGCCGTCCTCTGAGTCTTGACTGCTTCTTTTCTCTAATGACTTCCACTAATGCATCAAGATTAGGCCAAAATTACTTCTATTAGGAGGACTGCTCTGAAATCTGAACTAGGCAGGTACCTTTTCTCTGTGCTCTTACAATCCTTAGCCTGTGCATCCTCACCAAAGTATATTACAGTTTTTTCTAGTAGTCACAGGGCCTCTTACACTTGAGAAGGATAAAAGGGTTGTTTATTTATTTATTTATTTTCACAACACGAGGCTGTTCTCACATATAGTTCAATAAGGTTTATTGACCAATAGGAGTATATTAGAAATTCACACGTAACGACCAGACACAGTGAAGCAGTATATTTTTAGGTATGAATTTGACATCCTCTCAGCCAAATCTAAAAGATGAGAGTTTACAAAACTAGTCCAAATAGTCACGGATTAAACAAACAAACAAAAGTCAGAGCAACCAAACTTTCTATCCAATGACTTCTCCAAAGGATAAAATTGAGTCCTTAATGTCATCTGCTAATTCAGGCACCGTAACTTACACAGGGTATTATCAAAGCAATGGGCCTGCAGTCAGGGCTGAGGGACTCTATTGTCACCTCTCCATGAGGATTTTCTACAATTTACTGCTGTTCTGTAAATTTTAGACTACAGTCAGTTTTCTAGCTGGGTTGGCCCTTCGACATTTTTCTC
This sequence comes from Perodicticus potto, assembly GCA_963574655.1. Taxonomy (NCBI): domain Eukaryota; kingdom Metazoa; phylum Chordata; class Mammalia; order Primates; family Lorisidae; genus Perodicticus; species Perodicticus potto. The sequence continues at coordinate 59,018 of CAUYRH010153664.1, read as the reverse complement.
ATTATCCTTTTTTCTGATGGACCGTGGGAGGTCCCTTCTGAACTCCTATAAATTACATCCATCTCCCCACCCTAACATCATTACTTGCTCGCTGCCATGACAAACTACAAATCATCTGATTATGACTCAATCTTCCTTCCAGTGACCTAGGATACAATTTCCTATTTTGTTCCTCAAATGGGCCAAACTGTTTGTTTCTAATAAAGGATTTCAAAATTTTGGCTATTTTAATTTACCCTGTGTATGTAATATACATGATCATTCTACCCACCTTCCCACCAAATTACCTGACCCTCATTTACTAGAGGTTTAATAGCTTTAATTAGAGACAAACTAGTTTAATAAAATCTTCTTTCCTCTAAGTCTCAAAACACATCCAATCCATTATATCACCCTGTCTGCTCTACGGGATTTACACACCACATTTCACTATGATTCAGGACGCATTCTCACTTTCAGTTTCTCAGCAAAGTACACTCAGTTTGAATGAGCAACAGAGGATCTCACGTCCCATGTGAATATTTTTTTAATCACTTCTCTTTTGCTCATGCTAGCTTCATTTTAAACTTTACTAATGACGTTTTGAAGTACTGTCACATCGTTCCTTTATTTACTTATTTATTGTTAAACCTACCTATACTGACCACGTGAACTTGATAACTATAGAATGTGTAGATAAAAATCCTCTAGGCATGCTATCTACTCACAGGTTTATGGCAAAGGCAACACAAACAAGTAATGTATAAGACCACCACCTGGTGTAGCATACACACTTGAACGTTATTTATTATTATTAATATTAGTTCCTGCTTTTTATGAAGTTTACATTTTTTCTCAATATCTTTTCAGCATTTTACCTCTTACTTTAATTTGAAATGACAATACCATCTTCCTGAAAGCTTGTAAAACACTATTCTTTTCACAATAATTCTTCATGAACCTGAAGTTTAGACATTTTTTTTCTCTTAGATAAAATACTTGTATTCCTAAAGCCTTCCTCCTATACTTTTCATTTCCCTAGCCTTCCTTCCTCAAGGTTACAATATGGGTGACAAGTTAGCCAAACTAGACATTAAAAAGGTGGCGCCATTACCCTCTGTATTCACAAATTTGGATATGTGTTCCCGCACTCATGGGGAGGACAGGTGAGGGAGTAAGCTGGCTCTTGTTTCTCAGTCCTGCATTAGGCCCCCTGCAAGCCTGGTGACGGCCATTGCTTCCTGCTGATGGCTTTGACTCACTGCTTCCTTGAATCCTGACCTTTACCATGCACATAAATTATGTTTTAAAAGAAAAATATTGGGAATTAGAGTAGGTTTAAAACCTGACATGGTTCTTTCTAGCTGTGTGACCCTGGGAAAGTGCCCCATTCCTCAGTGGGATGGTAGTCATTCTGCAGAGGGCATAATCCAGGCTGGGGCAGGGTGAGAAGCCAGTGAAACATCGGAAGTAGGTGGAAGATGTACAGGCCATTTCAGTAAATTGATTGAAGCAAAGTATCAAAATAGATAAGATACAGAGAAGCATAAGGCCAAATACATTGGGAGGTTTTTGTTGTATTATGTTTTGTTTTTGCATGTGTGGTGGTGGTGGTTTTCTTTGCTTGCTGATGGCAAAGAAGTTGAGTGTATGTAAAATCTGCATGCATGCACTGTGGTCCCTCCATATCTTTAATTTTCCTCTCCATGGTTTCAGTGCCTGGCCAACTTTGGTCTGAAAACATAAAAGGGGAAATTTCAGAAACAAAGAATCTATAAGTTAAATAGAATGTCGTTCTGAGTAGCCTGAAGAAGTCTTGTGTCATGCTGCTCTGCCCAGCCTGGAATGCGGATCAACCCTGGTATTTGGTCCAGTGTATCCTGCTGTCTTTGCTACCCACCCATTACTCACTTAGATGCTCTTGCTTATCACATGGCCTGTTATACCATTGCAGAGCTTGTGTTCAAGTAACTCTTATTTTACTTAATCATGGTCTCAAGCACAAGAGTAGTGATGTTGGAATTCAGATATGCCAAAGAAAAGCCATAAAGTGCTTCTTTTAAGTGAGGATAAAAGTTCTTGATTTAATCAGGAAGGAAAAAATGTATACACAGAGATTGCTAAGATCTATGGTAAGAATGAATCTCCTACCATTGAAATTCATGAAGAAGGAAAACAAAATTCATGCTAGTTTTACTGTTGTACCTCAAACTACAAAAGTTACAGCTATTCTTGATACACCATTGGTTAAGATGGAAAAGGTCTGGACACCTGTTCTGATTGACAGGAGCCAGGTATGGTACTATCTACAGTTTCAAGCAGTCCCCCTCAGAGAAGGGGGTACTGCCTTAAGTACAAATGTATGTATAGTTAGAAGAGGGAAAATCTAGAGAAAAAAAAAGGTAGAAAATACAAGAGGAAAGTTCATACCTGGAGAGAGACATGGAGCGCTATGGTGTAGAAATTAGCTTAGGGAGAAGAAATTCTGGTGTAAGTGTGTATAGACAAGTTGCAAATTTTTGACTTTACTGTGGTGCAAAAGCCATGTGCATTCAGTAGAAACTATACTTTAGGTATCCACATGAGCATTCTGTTTTTCAGTTTCAGTACAATATTCAGTAAGTCACATGAGATATTTAGCACTTTGTTTTAAATTAGGCTTGTGTTAGATGATTTCACCCAACTGCAGTGGTCTCAGCACAACCAAGGTAGGTGAAGCTAAGCTATGATGTTGTGGGTAGGTGAGGTGTATTAAATATGTTTCAACTTAAAATACGTTTCCTTTTTGGTGGGTTTATTGGAACCTAACCTCCATGTAAGTTGAGGAGCATCTGTATTAGTTTTCTAGGGCTTCCATAACAAATACCTCAGAATGTGTGGCTTAAAACAACAGAAATTTACCTTCTCTCAATCCTGGAGTCCTGGAGGCTGTCAGTCAGAGACCACGGTGATGGCAGGGTTTGTTTCTCACGAGGCCGCTCTCCTTGTCTAGTAGGCGGCTACCTTCTCCTTCGGTCTTTGCCTGGTCTTCCCTCTGTGCATGTCTGGGTCACAATCTCCCCTGTTTATAAAGACATATTAGATTAGGGTCCATCCACATGATCTCATTTTACCTAAATTCCCTTTTTTAAAGAGCAATGTAATCTCCAAATAAGATTACATTGTGCGGTACTAGAGGTTAGAACTTCAACATACGAATTTTGTGGGGACACAATTAAGTCCTTAACAAAGTGTAATGACTAAAAAAGATGGTGTGGGTGCAGAAAAGTTCATGGTGGAGTGGTAGAAAGGTGAGGAGTTTCTGCTTACTGACCTCTGCTTTCTTTGTATTAAGAGGTCATTTGTGGAAAGTGGGGGAAAGGTGATAAATTTGGAAACTGAGGACAGAGTAGAAAATTTTGAATTTCCCGGGCCTTTACACCTGCTATCCCATCTTTCCTGAATTTTCATCCCCAGATATACTGTGGCTTATTCCAGCAAATAATTAATGTTTCTGCTCACATGTTACCTTTTCAGGGAAGCTTCTTGACTAGTCTATCTACAATTACTTCCTCTCTCCTCCAACCTTTAATCTGGCCTGGTTTTAATTTCTCATAACAATGAGATTAATTCATAGCAATGAATTCCAGAAATGATATAATCTGTTTGGTTTTAAAAAATCTTGGGATATGTTGTATTTGTCCTTAATGTTCTTCTTAATGCAAGTTCCAAGATGAGAGACTTTTGTCTTGTTTATTACAGTATCAATAGTACCTAGACTATATTAAGAATGCAATGGCTATTGTAAGATATCAGCAAGTCCATTAAGGTAAAGGATGCTGAAGCTTACAACACTATCAGATTGTGTGGTGGATCGATATCTCTTATGTATATAAGCTTAATTAGAAAAAAAAATCTATAATTTCACCCTAACAAAGTATTTTTCTCCTATTTTTCTTTTAAAGCTTAGGAGCAGCTTTAACAGTTTTATTGTTTTATTAAGATTCTGATTATATATGGGAAATAGAGATAATTTTAGTATTTTGAGTAGATCTCAATAGTAAATACAGTCATTACTATGTATATAAAAGAATCATTAAAGGGTGCAGCTTATCTTTAAAGGAGCACATCCATAATTCAAGGCATACTTCCTGTATCAACACCTATACACATTCACACACGTACATATAATGATTATGAAGAATATCGAAAACAAGCTTTTTTTTTGTACTGAACTCAAGTCAACCTTCAACATAGACTTGACAATCTTTTTGAGATAAAGGTTTGAAGCAAATATTTTTTAAATTAAAATAACTAGAAGAGCGTGGTGTCATATTTGTGAAAATGTTGATATTACCTATATACTGACCTACATGCTTAAAATATTTTATTACAAATAGAAATAAAATGAGATCTTTTAAGACAAATAAGTATGTTTAACTCTTATGTCCTGGATTTCCTTGGGATAAAAGACTAGGACTATATGTTAGAGACAAGTCAGTTTCTCAAAACCAATATTAGGAATATTCAAACTATCCAATTCAGATTTGCCTCAATTGGTATAGTTGGGATAACCCAAATAGAAAAAGAAAGCTCTTCAGAAATATTAAGAATAAGAATGATGACAATTCTGCTCATTTTCCACCACATAGCCAACTTCCCTCACCCACACCAAGGACAATGTCATATACACATGACCCTAATTTCCCTGATGGAAGGACCCATGTTACATGGCCAAAGCCAAACCAATAACAGGTCAGCTTCTAGTAGCATCCAACTCTAGTTAAAGAATGTGGGGTTTTTTAATTTAAAAAAACTAAGTAGAAGTGGATTATCATGAATACAATGTCTTGACTAGACTTCACTTTTTACAGCAAGAGAGATCACCCTAACTAATTAGTATATGATTGGATCTACAGTATAACCTTAACCTGTTAGAAATTAAGATGTTTGTGTGTATGTGTGCATGTGTGTTGCTGTGTCCCTTATCTAACACAAACATGAACTATCATTCCAAGTTGGCTGGGGAAAGATAATATGAAAAATATCACCAAAAAATGACTTTTGGCTTAGCATCTGTAGCTCAGAAGCTAGGGTGCCAGCCACAAACCTCAGAGCTGGCAGGATCAAACCCACCCCAGGACTGCTAAACAACAATGACAACGACAACAACAAAAATAGCCGGGCATTGTGGCAGGCGCCTATAGTCCCAGCTGCTTGGAAAGCTGAGGCAAAACAATCACTTAAACCCAAGAGTTTGAGGTTGCTTTGAGCTGTGATGCCATGGCACTCTACCCAGGGTGACATAGTGAGACTGTTTCAAAAAAAAAAAAAAAATGACTTCTCTTTTATGTTTGTTAGTTAGCTTTGTTTTGTTTTGTGCCTGGTAAGATTAGGCATCATTTGAACAACCAAATGCAGGAAGGAGAACTATATTTTACCAAGCACTTCTCTGTATAATCAGGCCCCTTTTATACAATTTATCATTTTATTCAAATAGCAATTCTGGAATGGTGTCCTGATCCTGCCTATTTTACAGATAATAAAACTGAGACACAAACATGTTTATTTATTTCTGGGTGGTTGCACAGCTAAAGAGTGGCTATAAAATGTAAACCCAGTGTTGCTGAACTGTCCAATTCATATTCCCCTCATTAAGCAAGTGAGCGAATTTCAAATAATCCAAAATGCAGTACATACTACAGAAAATTGTTTCTTTTATACAAGTGCCAATAAAAATATCAAAAAATAGTTTGAAATAAATGCTATTTCTAAACTCCATTCAAATGTTTCTATTTTGATTCCTTAGTGGAAAACACTATCTAATTTAGGGTTCTATTAAGCACTCTTATTGAATAAAAGTAAATATTTTGCCACACAAAGTTTATTTTATCTACACTTAACTGTGCTTAATGACAACAATTTATATTTAATTCATATGTCCTTAGTGCTTAGTCAATTATCAGAGCATCATCTTTTTTTTTTTTCTTGAATTTCACTTTAATATGAAGGTACAAATGGTTAGGCTACAATGTTTGCATTTGTTAGGTAAAGTCCTTGTTGTAGCTGTGTCCTGAACCCAGGAGATGTACCATATACCCTCACATTGTTCACATTAGATGAGATTGTACCAATCCCCTCTGTCCTCCCTTCTCCCTTCTCCCTACTCCCTTCTTCCCCCTCCCCAACTTGAATTGAATTGAGTTTTACTCTTATGTATTAGATCATCTATTGGCTTCATATTAGTATTGGGTACATTGGATACTATCTTTTCCTTTCTTGTGATACTTTGCTAAGAAGAATGTGTTTCAACTCCATCTACATTAACATAAAAAAATGTAAAATCTGTCTTTTTTTAAAGGCTAAATAGTATTCCATGGTATACATATACCACAGTTTATTAATCCATTCATGGGTTGATGGGCACTTGGGTTCTTTCCACATCTTGGTGATTGTAAATTGAGCAAGAGCATCAACATTATTATAACAGTTCCCCAGATCCAGCATTTAGCAGTATTGAATACTGATTCCAAACCCCAAAATATGTCCAAGCATGTGAATATACTTTATTTGGAAATAGTGTCATGCATTTGTAACTAAGTTGATGACCACACCATGAGATCATCTTTACTTTACAGAGGGCTCTAAATCATATGACTTGTTCTTAAAAAACAAAGAAGAAGGAAATTAGTCACAGAGAGATGATTTCAATATGGAGACAATATTGCAGTGATGCATCTACAAGTCCAGGAATGTCAAGAAAGTCCAGCAACCACAGAAGCTAGAGAAGAGACATGGAATGGACATTCTCAGAGCCTCCAGAAGAAGAAAACTCAACCCTGCTGACAACTTGATTTTAGACTTCTGGTCTCTGGGACTATGAGAAAATAAATTTGTATTGTTCTAAGAGGACAAGTTTGTGATAATTTGTTTTGGCAGACCTAGAAAATGAATATAGGCAGATTTAAATTATTTTTTAAGACAGAAAAATAAATGTATCTTAGCTATCTGGCCAAAATCATTTAAGAATAGATCTGAAATAATCTCTTGAGACAAATTGTTAATGCAAATTAGTGAAAGCTTCACAAGTGACTTTCCTATTGAAAAAGGAAATCTCAGACAAACAATAAATCTTATCATGTGATTATAGGCTCTTACAGACCTGAAACCAGAAATTTTAAACAATAAAATCAGGGAAATTGCAAGACTCAGTTACAAATAGATTTATAATAAACTTTATATCTCTTAGTAAATTTCACAGAAAATTGCAATCAGTAGTACAATAATATTAGGGCATTTATTATGTTGGTGATTATTTATATGTATTTCATTTAACGCTTACAAGGATCTTACAAGATAGTACTCATTTTACCCCTGATTTCTGTGAAGAAACTAAAGACAGGTAAATTAGTTCAAGCAGTGATAAATCCAAAATTCAAACCTAGGTAACCAGTTTTTAATCTCAATTATTTTAATCATTTCATGTCATTTGGGACACCTCATTTTTTCAAGAGTGGAAAGTACAAACTCCACTGACCCAAGAAAATGTTTTAAAAATAATAATTCAAAGATGGAACTGAATAAACAAAAAAATGCTAAAGAGATGAAATTCCATATGCATTTTACAATTACATGAATTGAAAGAGAAAGAATGGATCTTGCGAGAAGACTCAAACTAGGTGTGTAACTTAAAACATTTCATAAATGTTTGATCTGGTTCTTTAATGTTATGTTAAATTTCATTCCTAATGTGCAAAAGGCTGTGTACTGTCCAAAAATGGGGTCATTAAAAGCTTTTCTAAAAACCCCCCAGTAGTGGTGGCTGGCACTTACTTTGTCTCTAAATACATCCTTTGTGTACAATCGCTAAAGGTGAGAAAGATAATGGAAGAGGCAGTTATCAGACCAAACCCCAACCCCAATCTAAAGCCAGTGAAAGAGTTATCTGCAGTCATCTAGGTTAACCAGAACATTTCCTAATTTATATTAGGTAATGTTTTACAAAATAGTGTAGAAGAAAGAGAAAGGGATAATGGCATAGTTACAAAATTCTAAACTGTTGTAAGATTGTGTTAAACTTAAATACGTATGAATTGTCTGGCCTGATCTTCCATCTTCTTGACTCCTTCATTTGTCTCTTACAAGTAACCAGGACAATCTTTCTTTCTTTTTTTTTTTTTAATTATTTGGGGTTCATTGATAATACAAAAATTAGATTACATTGATTGTATTTATTAGGTAAAGTCCCTCTTATAATTTGTACCACCTCCAAGATGTGTACCATACACTGTGAGTCCCATCTCCCTCGCTCCTCCCCTCTCCCTGCTCCCTCCTTCCCCTGCCTACCACCTGGAATTGATTTGAGTTTTTTCTTTTGTAGAAATGTATTAGACAATCTACTGGCTTCATATTAGAATTGAGTACAGTGGATTCTTGCTTCTCCATTCTTGGGAAACTTTACTAAGAAGAATGTGTTTCAACTCAATCCAGGTTAATACAAAAGATGTAAAGTCTCATCTTTTTAAAGGCTGAATAGTATTCCACAGCATACATGCAGCATGGCTTGTTAATCTATTCCTGGGTTCGTGGGCATTTGTTTCCACCTTTTGGCTATTCTCAATTGAGCTGTGATAAACAGTCTAGTGGAAATGTCCTTATGATAAAATTATTTTTTTCTTCTGTAACCAGGAAGATTTTGAACCCATGGAACAACTATGAACTTCTAGGTAGTTTGAATGTTATTATAAAGCATTGTGTTTAGAATTTAATAACTCCTTTTTCTAATCTCATTTGTCTGTAATCCTTTATACTTCCCTGAAGCTAAATTTTCTAGATTCAAATCTAAAAAGACACTGACCTCTTTTAAATCATTTTCTTTTTCTTATGTATAAGATCACTTTGAATCTCTTAAGGGGAAAGTGTGTAGGAATCAGAATCAGAGATGGTGAGTTTGAATTACAACTTCATACATACCAACTGAGAAGCCTTGTGCAAATCAACCTAAGCCTCAAAATCTTTATCTGAAAAATGGGAAATCATAATGGTACCTACTGCACAGAATTCTGCTTACAATCAATAGAGAAAACATGTGCTAAGTGATTAACCTATGTACTTGCACAATCAGTACTCAGTAAGTGAATAGCCGTAGTTTTCATTATTAATATTACACATCATTCACCATTTGGCCTTGTATTTATAAATAAATTTTTCCCAGTCATGTTCATTTTACATTTCATGATAAACCATACAGTTTCACATACCTCTTCAGAATGGATGTTATTTTTGTCTAAGAGACTCTTCCCCATACTTTTCATGACAATTTTTATCAGTTATTACCTCCTCTAGGTAAACTTGAGTAGGTAGGGTCCCCGGCCCCTCGAATATGCATAGCTCTTGGGAGCATTTCTCTCTCAGCACTTCTCTTGGGGGAATCTGTCCTTCCCAGTATTGGAGTCTGTCCTTATTGTTAAATTAAAGCAAGTAATCAGTCATATCCTTTCCAATACCTGGAACATTTCCTAGAACATTGGGTGGTGAGCGAACATTTAGTGAATTAAAATAACTTAATCAATTGTTGCTATGCCAAAGTCCATTTGGGACTCATTTGGGCCCTAGAAATGGAGGAGTAGGTTTTATCAGACTAATCTTTTCAAATAGGAAAACTATAAACTATGAACCAAATATTTAAAAACAACAGTTACTTGAAGGCACTAGGAAATGCCCAAAGGCAAGCAAGAAGTAGAGGCGATTGAATCTAGAAAAAGGAAATTACATTGGAAGAAAGATCTGTGTTTATTGGCCTATGTCCCTGGGGCATGTCTCTGTATGGCATGGGGCAGTTTAAACTCAAGAAGAAAGCAAAAGTCTTATTGGCTTGAAATCTCAGAAGACAGCATTTGGGGCTGCAGGTACAGCTAGAAATTGAGGGGGAAAAATGCCAGAAAAGAAGTAAGCACAGAAGGTCAAGCCCTGAAATCTCAAAACTGTCTAACCTCTAAATTGCAGAGGCATAGGAGGAAGAATTCTGTGGACTCAGAAAGGACGACATCCATAAATCTGAAAAAGATAAGCATATACTTTAGCAGATTTACCCAGGAGAAAAAGAATATGAAATTTGAATCCTGTCATGTTTGAGGGGCTAGAAGAGCAGCATGGGCATTCTATTAAAACTTCAGAGGGCTAAGCCTGCGGAGAAAAGATGACAGACCGCTCAGGACTAAAGCTAAGAGCAGAAACAAAATACATCTTCTTAATAAAACATAAAACCAATCCTCCACATGTTCAGGATGACCTACCACTAATTTAACTCCCTGCTAGGACAAAATTAACACTCTTTGGAGGAAGATAACAGAATACACAGTTTCTACAATATATTATCCCAATGCTCAGTATTTGATAAACTATTTCTAGATAAGTACAACAAAATAGGAAAATGCGATTTATAATCAAGAGAAAAGGTGTATAATCAAAACAGATCCATAAATGAAATCAAGATGCTATATATTTTATTTGTAGGCAAATTTCTCTTGTAAGAGAGGAAATAAATATTACCAGAGATAATGAAATATACTTCTTAATAATAAAAGAGTCAATGCCATCAGGAAGGTATGACAGTCTTAAATGAATATATATACCTAATCATAGAGCTTTAAAATATCTGAAATAAAAACTGGGAGAGCCAAATAAATCAACAAATGTTCCTACACTCTAAATGGGATAGTTTAACACTTTTTCTAAGTAAGTGATAAAATAACTATTCAAAAATTTCAGGAAGAATAAAGAAGATTTAAAAAACACCATTAACTGCCTTTATTAATTGAAATTTAGAGAACATTACATCCACCCAATGACAACAGAAGATACACTTTTCATATGTAGATGAAACATTTTTCACAATCGACTATGTGCTAAACTATGTCTTAATATATATTTCAAACTAATAAGTCTTATACAACATGCTATGTGATAGTAAGAGAACTCAAAAGTTAAGAACAATAAATTTCTATGGAAATCCTTCAAATATTTCTAAGTTAATCCACATACTTTGAAATAACCACAGAGCAAAGAAGAAATCTCAGGACAAATTAGAAAATATTTGGAATGGAATTAAATTAAAATGAAACATATCAAAATACATAGGATGTAACTAAACTAGTATAGAGATGGAAAATCGTAGTTTTTAATGTTAATATTAGAAAAGAAGAAAGGTTTAAACCAAAGTCCAATATGATAATCACTACCTTATAAACATGTTCACAAGCTTTCTTCCTTCTGATTCAATTATATTCTCCAAGATGAACCCTATCTCTCACTGAATCTAGAGTTCTAAAATTCCTAGTTTCTTAATTTTAAGCATAAGCAACATAGAAATTAGTAAATCTGGTGAGAGGAACAGTCATCTTCACATATCCCTCTCTTTTCTTCCCTACCGCCCATACACACACACACACGTTTTTCGAGATAAATAGAAATAAAAACTGTCTTGGCAATGGTTAATGATGAAAGTGCTTATTATGGTTGATGTTTCTTGTCTTACTCTAGAATATTTCTTTATCATGTGAAATGTGAAAGCTCAACTCTCTTTTACATCTTGTGATTGGTCCAGGCATTGGACATTCTCTCAGGCATTCCATTATTACTTTCTCCTTAAAAAAAAAAAAAAAGTACCAGATAATAGAAACATAATCATATATTTAGTCTCAGGTCTTTAAGGCACATCTGACTTACATTCACAAAAGCTAGTTAAATTTAATAAAATCACAACAGCATAGCAAAAGAGTTTACAACACAATTTTTTATTAAACAGGATTCTCAGAGATAATTGGGTGAAAATGCTCACTCATTTATTTCTGATATCTTCTTTCTGAATCAACGTTTTTAGTATTTTTAAATTTAAACAATTTTTTTTAAAGAAATAGATTGAGTCACCTACAAAGACACCTACATCTTTAGCATGAGAAGACATGTAACTCATTCATGTTTGGAGAGGCATGATAAATGTTTTCTAAATCTATGAAAAAACAGATTTTAAAGTATAAAGCAACTTATTTTTATGAATTTAGAGTTCTCTAAATGTATTTTCTGTTTGTCACTCTATAGTTGTACTAAAGAAAGATTCTAGCCTTTAAATTTTGTTTCAGAATTACTTACCTTATTGTTACAAAGCAGTGAGTTTAATTAATCAATCCACCAGCCTATTTGTTTCCTTAAGATATATGTTGTTTTCAATCTGGTAGCTTCTAGTTAAATGTAATGTTTAAATGTATTCAGGATGGTATATGTATCTCTGAGCTTGGCATTTTGATGAACACTACTGTTTGGGGGTAAGGAATTGACTAAATTTTTGTTGTCATTTTATTCTGATTTCTACATATCTATTCTGAATACCAGCATCTATTTTTCCAGGTTTTAATACTTCTTCTCCAACTTCAATTTCATTGATATCTATAAACTCTTGACTCATCTGTATCCACTATCTCTTGCCCTCTCCCTGGTCTCACTTTCTTTCTCACTCAGCTATAGCCCAGAGGCCCATCATGATAATCATACTTTTGAACTTAAATTTTATCCCCTTTTTCTCTCTCATCCTTGAGTATGTCTGTAACCCATGTCTGTAACCCAACACATGCATACAGATAGAGAAAAATAAAATCATACTGCCTGGACTTACTTTAAGGTCTTGACCCCAGATATCAAGAAAACACTCAGCATTATGTAGCCGTGATTCTACATTTCACCATTAAATTTTTTCCCCACTATTCAAGATAGTAATTTAACATCGAACCTCCAAAATGCTGTTTTTTCTTTTTCAGTCATTGGCCCAAATTCCTATTCATTGAGAAAAAAGCAATCAGATAAAGTCTACCTCATTTTTTAACCACTAAAAATATTTATCTTTATATATGTGTGTATATGTGTGTATATGCATATATACACACACACTTTTTTCTTCTATTTTGATTAAGAAATATCCATGCTCCTAGAAAATACTCCCCAGGTGAGCACCAGATCTTTATTTACTCATTTGCCTTCTCTCTCTTTTGCATCATCACTTTTTCTTAAGCTTATGTCCTCCTCTAGCTGTCACTTTACATATTTACTTCTACATGGAAACCCTTTTGAAAATGATTTCAACACACTAGTAGCATATCTCCTGTTTACTATGCAACTTATTCCATTTTTTTCCCTCCCTTCTCCACTGAAATTGTCCTAACGATCACTAAAGACTTCTTCACTGACAAATCTGATAGAAACCTCTCTGTTCTCATTTCTCTTTCTATTACAAACAACCTAGATGATAAAGTGCCCCCTGCTGAGGTATAGAAGATTTCAGATCCTTCTAACCTTCCTCCTGGTTCTTGGCCTTTTACCAGATGAATTTCCTCTCGCTTACTCAAAATACTGGAGTGCTCCAGGGATGGGTTTTGAATCTTACTCTCTTCTTTAGCAATATTTTCCTCCTGGGTAGTTACATTCCCATGGCTTTAAACAGCACTCTATACTATGAATCTAAATTTAGATTCTATCTATCTTTCTTTTCCCCTCCACGACAGACTCACATTTTCATCTGTCTACTTGCCCTTTCAATGTGATATATCATAGACATTATTGGCTCTTGTCTATCTTAAGACTCAATGTGAAATGTTAACTTTTTAGAGAAGTCTTTTTATCTAAAATTCTTTTTTTTCCTATCACACTACTTAATTCACTAAAATGTTGAAAATATGTTCGTTTGGCCTTTTCTTTATTTGCTTCCTGTCTAATATCCCTAATAGAGTATTGTGTATTGGAGAGCAAGATTCTTGTCAATTATGTTTGCCTCTGTATCTTCAGAACCTATAAGAGCACAGAATATACAGCAGGAACTTAGAAATACTTGTTCAAAAAAAGCTTAGATAACACATTCATTGAGTTAGATTCCCATATTCATCCATTCTAGAACTCATTAGTTCTTCAATTCTGCTAGAAGTTCTAGGGATTCATTACATAAAGTATCTATGTTAGATTCATATATCCTAAGGATATATACATATTTACATACATAGATACATATTTGCTGCATGCATATTCCCTGCATGTATACTATTGCATAATTTATCAGTATATGCCATTAATTTCAAAGTTTCAGAGTTCTGTCTGTCCACATCTGATGTGGTATTGTGGTTAGTTTTAGGAATACATATAGATAGTTTTACCCTGTTTCTGATATTTATTTAGTTAGACAATTTTTTAATTTATTTGCCTGAGTATTTAAACCTATAAATTTTTTATCCTCTACTTTCATAGTAAAAGTAATTCTTTTTTTTCTTTTCTTTTTTTTTTTTTGTTATATTTTTAGGAATTCATTGAGGATACAAAGAACCAGGTTACACAAATTGCATTTTTTAGATAAAGACCCACCCCAAAGGGGTGCCACACATCATTACCCCCCACCTCCTCCCTCCTTACCTCTCTTTGCTCTTCCTTTCCCCCACCTCCTACCATGTACTAGGTCATTAATTGTCCTCATATCAGAATTGAGTACATAGGATTCTTGCTTCTCCGTTCTTGTGATGCTTTACTAAAAATAATGTGTTCCCTTTCTATCCAGATTAATACAAAAGATGTAAAGTCTCCATCTTTTTTAATGGCTAAATAGTATTCCATGGTGTACATATACCACAGCTTGTTAATCCATTCCTGGGTTGGTGGGCATTTAGGCTATTTCCACATTTTGGTGATTGTAAATTGAGCTATGATAAATAGTTGAGTGCAAGTTTTCTTATGGGAAAAGGATTTTTTTCCTTCTGGGTAAATGCCCAGTAATGGGATTGCAGGATCAATGGGAGGTCTAGTTTGGGTTCTCCATACATCCTTCCAAAAAGGTTGTGTTAGTTTGCAGTCCCACCAGCAGTGTAAAAGTGTTCCCTTTCCTTACTATACTTTAAGAGTTCGAACTGGGTGACTGGGGTGAAAATCCATATATAAAAATTGTATGACAAATAAATTAATAGAAATTTTCTGGAAAATACGATTATAGAGATTTTTAGCTAAACAAATATTGCCAGACATATTCCACAAAAAGTACATTTGAAGTATGTACAAATATACTCTTTTATTTAAAGTTCCCAACTTTATGCTTAGATTAAAAAGATAATACAGGGTCCTAAAGCACAATTTTCTGTTAAAGTGGTAGATACTTTATTGCTCTATTTAATGTTATAAAGTGTATACAGTCCATTTACAACTGATGCCTTTGTGATTATGGATTAGTGTGAATAAAATTAAACATAATCTAAGCAAAGCCATTAATTGAAACAGGAAATAGTAAGTAAATGTCCTATGGAACCAAAGAGATTTTGGTTTTGTTGTTTAGTTTTGTTTTCATTCACTGACAGCTTATTTTACATCTCACAAACTACCTGGTAAATGATCACAATCTAAAAGTTAAGCAGTCATTTCCTCCCAGAGGAAAATAGATATCCAAAAGTATAAGATTCAAACACTAGCCATCTATTTGCTGTTTACTTCAAATTTTATATTCTTATTTCTATAAATTATTTAATATAATTAATATCATACATAATCAACTTCGTATTTTCAAATTGTATCAGACCATCAAAATCTGTGATATAACGTTATGGATTATGGAGGCAGTCAATCTCAAAACATTCGAAAATCTCTGAACACTCACACCACGGAGATGGCCGTGAAATTAAATAAAATAGAATGTAAGCTGGCTTCAGTGTTTTTTTTATTATATCTATACTATTAACAATGACATCCTTATTTCATTGAGGTCTCCATTCAAATGGGTCAACATGGGCAGAAAATGTAGTACTTTGTACCAAATTTCATTCTATGGAAAAAGGCATATGAATATGTGGCTTCTGTATAAAAGAAAAGTGTTTCTAAAAGGGACATATTGAGTAAAATCTCAAGAAAATACAGATTTACTACATAGTTAGCCTTACAATCTGACCATCACTCACCTTTCTAGCATTTGCCTTTATCTTCACTCACATTCAATGTCTTAGTTGTGTTGAAATAATTTTTTGTGCCTAAACCTCTGTTTTTTCTTGCTGTTTTACAAGCCGTTACTTCTATCTGACACACCCCACTTTCGACACATTCCCGACCTTTCCCAACTTTTCCTGGCTTAGTTATGCCCACTTTTAATTCAGATGCAAT
This sequence comes from Perodicticus potto, assembly GCA_963574655.1. NCBI lineage: Eukaryota > Metazoa > Chordata > Mammalia > Primates > Lorisidae > Perodicticus > Perodicticus potto. The sequence goes on along the minus strand of CAUYRH010153664.1, from coordinate 42,890 downwards.
TTCTTTCTCTGTCTCAGTCACTGTGAGCCTAGAACAGCTGTCCCTCAAGACACTTCCACATCCCCCTAGACATACCACTTTCATGACACTAACCCATTATTTTAATCTTCTTCCTACTGTTTCTCTGGCTCAGAGGCAGAGAATGTGTCTCATGCATTTTTTAAAAATTTTGACAACTAAGAGTATATTATGAATGTCTTACCACAAAAATAAGTGAGGTGATGATTATGTTAATTAGTTTGATTTAAACATTCCACATTGTATAGCAAACCATCACATTGTACCCCATAAATGTATACAGTTATGATTTAATAAAAATTAAGTTTAAAAAATAAAATAAAAAATGTGAGCACTAAGCTCTTATAGTTGCCTAATAATGCATGTGATAGATACACAATAAATAACTCCTTACAGAATGAGCTTTTACATATAGATGACAGCACAAGAGGTGACAAGATAAGACACAGGAATGACCAATTCACTGGGGAAGAAATTAAATCATTAAACATGCCTCGTTTGCCATACAAACTAAAGAAGTGGAAATTAGGAAGAGTTTCTCTTCCAGCATTTTTTCAGAGAGAAAATATATTAATGGTATTATTCAAGGATCACAATTATGAGGTGAAAATGCTGTATATCCCTAAGAGGAATGAAATGAGAATATATTTTTTAAAAAAATTATTGTAAAGAATACTGAGAACCATAAAAATGTTCACGGCAATTTGACCCCCTTTGAGATTCTCAAGAATCTCAAGAAAGGAGCCAAAGGACAGCAGAACTTTTATCTCCCACTCAGGGCTCGTTCCTGAGCCTCAGCTACATCTCGCCTGCTGACAATTTGATAGCTCCACTAGGGCATTTGGAAGGCACTCAAATTCAACATGTTTCAAATTAAACTCATTCCTCCCTGGAAATGTGCTTCACGGTTCTGTGCCAGACTTTAGTCTGTCTTAGTTAAAATAACCACTATCAACTCAGTTGTTTACACAGGAAACCTGGGAACTATTTTCAAATCCCTCCTCTCTACTTCATTTGGTTCATCAATTAAACACAAAGTCCATTTCACTTTACCAACTCCAATTGCTTCTTTCCATCTCCTCTTCCAATACCTTACCCCAAGGGTCCAGGATCTCTCACTTGAATTCTTGGCCCATTAGTTCTTCATGGTAAAAATTTAAAAAATCCTTTTAGAAAACACATTTGGTTATGTTACTCTCCTGAATAAATCTTTGTGGTGTTATTGCTATCACTTATCGTTTCTAAACTTAGCTTAAAAGGCAAAATGCTGTTCACTGTAGGACCTGTCCATACACAGGCCATGCGCTAGCCAGTCTCTCTAGTCCTTCTGGGTCTTTCACGTGAATGACTCACTGATTGTAAGGGTCTCCTCATCCCATCTCTCTTTCACTGCATCATTTTTTCTCATTTATAAGGCTTCTGCTTAGGTGTTACTGTCCCTGGACAACCTTAGCTGACAATATTCCTTAGCACAGTGTATCCTTCCTTTTACACCATGTGTAATAATAAATGCATTTGTTAGTTTCTGACCCACTAGACTCTAGGAAAGCTAGCATTATTTCTATCTTGCTGGTTAATATATCCTTGATGCCTAGTACACTAAGAACACAGGAAATATTTGTAGAATAAAGAACATACAGTCACCAAAAAATAAAACAGATGGGATTAACAAGAACAGCAACAAAAGCAATCACAAGCATTGATGGAAGTGATACAGAAAAACGGTTACTTGTATATTTTTGGTAAAAATGTGCATTGCTTCAAAGTTGTAAATTGAATAACTTAGCAATGTACATTAAAGTTTTAAAAAATTTTTCACTCTCATTGGAGCAGTAATTTTAGTACTATGCACAAAACATTTATTAAATCATTTTTTGCAGTGTTAAAAAATGAAAAACAATTAACAGGTTAAAAATATTAATCCTTTAAACATACAAATGTTCATCACCAAGACAGTGGTTGAATTATGTTTTTAAGATTTCTTTTGTTTTTGACTGACAATATTAATTGTACATATTTTGGCGGGTATATAGTGTAATGTTTTGATATATGTATATGCATTGTGTAATGATCAAGTGAGAGTAATTAGCATATCCATAACCTTATACATTTATTATTTCCTTAGGCATAAAAGCATTAAATATCCTCTCTTCTAGCTATTTTGAAATGTATAATACATTATTCTTAACTATAAGCACCCTATTGTGCAATAGAACATCAGACCTTTTCTTCCTATCTAAGCATAACTTTGCATCCATTGACCAACCTCTCCCTATTCCTCCCCCAATCCTCACTAACTTCTGGTAACAATTATTATAATCACTACTTCTTCAAGCACATGGAATATTCTGTAAGATGGCTCTTGTGTTAGGACACAAAAATAAGTCTTTCTTTTTTTAATCATATATGATTAGGTTACATTATTTTCATTTTTAAGGTAAAGTGCAAGTTGTAATTGTGTCCTTCACTGAGGAAATGTGCCATATACCTACTTGTACCTTATGTTCATTAGGGGGGAACTTAGTGAGTCCCTTTCCCCCTTTCCTGAATTTAATTGAGTTTTTCTCTCATGAGAGCCTGTAGTTGTTAGCCTACTTGTTTCTACTTAGTAATAAGTACATGGGATGCATGATTTTCTATTCTTGTGATACTTTACTTAGGAGAATGTTATCCAAGCTCTTATAGGTTATTTTAGAAGGTACAAATTCTCTATCTTTTTAATGGCTAAATAGTATTCCATGATATATATATACATATATATGACAGTATTATTAATTCATTCATGGGTCAAAGGGCACTTGTGTTGTTTCAACATCTTTGTGATTGTGAATTGAACTGCTATAAATATATAAGTCTTAAAAAAATAAAGTTTTCAATTATAGTTAGTAATTCTTATGACCATGATGGAATAAAACTAGAAATCAATAATAGTAGCAACTTTAAAAATTATACAACTACATGGAAATTAAACAGCATAGCCTCAAATAATAAATGAGTCAATGAATAAAATTAGGCAAATAAAAATGGAAACATAACATAACAAAATCCATGGGATACTGAAAAAAAAGAAAACCAGCTCAAAAAGGGAAGATTATAATATTAAAGACCTGTATCAAAAAAGTAGAGAGGTTACAAATCAACAACCTTATAACACACTTGAAAGAACTAGGATAGAATAAAAAGTCAAATTTGCATTAGCAGAAGAAAAGAAATAACAAAGAGTAGAGCAGAGCAGAACTAAATGAAACAGAGGCAAAAAAAAAAAAAAAAAGAAAAATACAAAAGATCAATGAAGCAAAAAGTTGGTTATTTAAAAAGATAAACAAAATTGAAAAGTTGCTAATTATTCTAAACAAGAAGAGAAATGATCCAAATCAGTAAAAGTCAGAAATGGAGAAGGAGACCTTACAACTGGTACCACAAAAACATGAACTGTCATCAGAGATTACTATGAACCACTATATGCTCATAAATTACAAAATCTAGAGGTAAGGGATCAATTCCTAGAAGAAGACAACCTCCTAAGATTGAATCATGAAGAAATAGAAATGCTGAACAGACCAATAATAAGTACTGAGATTGAATGAGTAATAAAACATCTCTTGACAACAATGAAAAAAGCACAAGACAAGATGGATTCACAGACAAATTATACTAAATGTCACAAGAAGAACTGATACTAATCCTCCTGAAAAATCAGAAGAGGAAAGAAACCTTCCTAAGTAATTCTATTAAACTGGTCTCATTCTATTAGCAAGGCCAGACAAGAACACAACAAAGAAAGCTGTAGCACAATATCCCTAATGAACATAGATGCAAAATCCTCAACAAAATTCTAATAAACTGAATTCAACAGCACATTAAAAATTTCATTCACCATGACCAAGTGGGATTCATTCTGGGTGTGCGAAAATTGTTTAACATCCACAAATCAATAATCTTGATACATCACATTAACAGAATCAGGACAAAACCATATAATCAATTAAATACATGTGGGGAAAGCATTGGATAAAATTTCACACCCTTTTATGTTTAAAACCTTTAACAAATTAGGTACAAAAGAAACTACTTTAACACAATAAAGGCCATATATGACAAATCCGGAGGTAATATTATACTGAATGGAGAAAAATTAAAATGCTAATATCTAGATGTTCATCCAGACAAGGATTCCCACTTTTACCACTTTTATTCAACTTTGTAATGGTTGAATTACTTTTTGTACAGATATCATTATACAGCTATTACAACAATAAGATGGATCAACATTATTGACTTAGAGGATACATTGTCAAATGAATAAAGCTTCAACAATATAAAAAACTATATAGATAGGCATACACATACCTATGCATAGAGAAATGCTTAGGATGATTCTCAGGCTGTTAGCATTCGTTATCATAAAGTGTTAGAGAGGGATAGGGAAGTAATATTAAATTCCTTTTTATAAATCTCTGTATTTTTGACATATTATAATTATTTAATAAGGGGGAAATATGCATATAAGTAAAATAAAAAGTATTAATGAAAATTGTGATTATTCTTTTCTTTTATGAGTACTTTGAAATATTCTGCTATTTTCACAATATGTATTTTAAGAACTGGGAACATAAACAAGAGAATGATGACTTACATCTCTGTTTAAGTTAGACAAACCTGAATATCTAAGTCTCTCTGGTCATTTGTGAATCAAGGTTTTATTTCCATTTTGTCCCATACATCTTTTCATCTGACCCAGATCTTAAACCTCTGAAATACTTCCCTTGACTCTTTGGAATCCCCCTACTTTGTCTTGACTGCCTGGTTCCCAAGCATGTGTCCTCCCCCAAAGTCTCTCTTTATCAGACATTTATTCCCCCACGTCACAGTTATCAAGGGACAGAGATGGAGCCCATGTGTTTTCTACTTTACCCATTGTTGCTTCTATAACTCTACTCTTACTTATCGGCGTGAAACAAGCAACAGAGAAGGAAGGAAGGCAAGAAGGAGGGAAGGAATGAAGGAAGAAAGGGAGGAAACACACATTTATTTGAGTTTTATGTGATCTTTCTAAACTGATAAATCTACCATCATTTTTCTCCTTGTTATCATTTGCCAAATTTCTGTTAATTTTCTCTTTATTAACTGACTTAAAATTCTGTCTTATCTCTTTCATTTTCATCCAATTCATATTGTCATTCTCCATGACTTCAATATGCAAAGTTGTTTGGGTGGACTATCAGATCCTTGACTCAATTTTTTCAAAAATTTCATTTTTGCTTTTGCCCTATCTCAGTTACTGTCATTACCAGAAATTGTATCACCTTTGAAATAATAAATACATAAAATCTGTATTCTGCATATCAGTTATCTTATAACCTCACTTACTCTATTATCATTACCACAGTTCTTCTTCCAATTTATTAACTCTAGCACTTTCTCACTGACCATCATACCTATTTTTTTATAACTTTCCTTACTTAGGTTGGATTACAAGGTCCATCCTGATATAATTGGCCTTAAAAAATACCTCCAATTTTCATGCCACTTTCTTCTACTTCACTGATTTGGTTACACTACCAACCGTCCCATTATCTTGCTTCTTCCTATATTCCTTGAGCCATCAAACAGAGCAAGAGAAAATTTACTCTTGAATCTATATCAATTTTGCTTTTCTCTCATCAATAGTTATAAGAAACTACTTTTGCTGATTTCAGCAGTAGCATTTATGTTGCTAAACTCAACATATACTTTCAGTCCTCTTGAGATATTTCAGTAAAATTAATTACTATGAATTGTGTTAACTATTATCTCCATCTTGAACACCTTCTCTTTTTCAGAGTAATGGGGATAAAAGAGTGACTTGTACATGGATGCTATTCAAATGGGCTGGTTAGGGAACGTGTCTCTATCTGATATTTGAAAGAGTGAGCTCTGAGATACATGGATGGGCAAAGAGCATTCAGGACAGTGGGATTCACAAGTGCAAGCTCCTATGGGAAGAGCAGACAATGGTGTATTCCTGGAACAAAGGGAGGTCAAGGAGACTGGAGCTGCTTCAGCAGAGAAAGATGACATCAAGGCACGATCAAGATCTTGGAAGACTTTACAGGTCAAGTTAAAAAGTTTGGACTTCACTGTGAAAGTAAAGATAAAGATTCATAGGATATAGGTTTTTTGAGTATAGAGATGACATGATCTGACTTTCCTTTAATAGGATTACTGTGGCTACTATTAAAAACTAGACAGTAAGAGACAAGAATTGAAACAAGGAGAGGTTAGTTAGGAGGCTTTTAAATTAATGCAGGTGAGAAATGATGGCTACCTAAAAAGTGGCTGTACCAGGAAATGGATTCTTGATATTATTTGCAGGTAGAGCCACCATAATATCCTAATGAACTGGACGCTAGATGTTAGAGAAAAAAAATCATGAATTACTTTAGGTATTTTTTACCTGATCTCTTGCAGAACTATAGTTTCTCTACCCTGAGATCAAAGGAAATGAATGAAGATACAGGGTGGGTAGATCAAAATCCAGAGTTCAGTTTGAGCCATGTCAAGTTTGAGAAACAAAATAACATCCAAGTGAATAAAATGAATACAGAATAAATATCTGTGTGAAGTCCAGAGGTATGGGCTAGGATAATGTAAGAGTCCACTATAGTTATAAATTGGATTCAAAGTGATGAGACTGGATAAACTCTTCCTTACTTCAGAATTTGGAAGTAAGAAATTTGGGGAAACTGCAGAGACTAAGAAAAAGTAGCTAGTGTTGTAGGAAAACAAACTAAAAGACTATGTTTTGAAGGCCAATGAAGAAGGTGTCCTATGCAGAAAGGTGGTACAGCATATTCTGGCATTTGATCAAATAGGTGCAGTTCAAGATGAGAGCTCAGGATCTGCAAATATTTGGAGGTTATCTGTGACTTTGATAAAAGTGGTTTTTGCAGCATGATGTGAGTAAAAGCCTGACTGACATGACATTCTAAAGAGAATGAGTGGGCAGATATCGACAACTGTTTTGGTTTTACAGTAAAAGGGAGTAGAGAAAAAGTGCTCCAATCACTTTCACTATAAAAAAGTACCCTTTCAATCATCAAAATGTCATCCAGGGTATGATAAAAACTCCCAGTTCTGACTCACTTTAACCTTGGAACTGCGTCAGTAGCATAGAGAAGAGTGGTAGATGTCTCTGATTTCCTGACTATCTCTTCTACTATGCCACTCTACTAATTAATTGATTGCTTGGTGCTCAGGGGTGAAAAAGAAAGAGGAATAAGGAAGGAGCTGTAAGGGGTAGGAGACATAATACCTGACCAGATTTATGTACTCTGACTTAAGTTGGGCAATATGTCTCCACTAGTTTTATGGATATTTTCTTGCCACCCTGTTTTGAAGCAATTTATTCCAGACAAACCCTGTTAGCACCAGTTCCCACCAAGTGGCTCTCCTTGGGCTCAGTCCCTTGAAGACCACATGACAGGCATGTTCATGCAGCCATTGCGCTAAACAATTCGTGAGGAAAGCTGACTTTTTTCAGTGCAAGTTCTTCTCTTCAATCTATCAACAGAGAAGCCCAGATCCAGGCACTTTTAAGTTTCTAGAATTTTCTATGCTTAGCATCAAAGCCAAGGTTGTCTTTTGCTACCCAGGCAATTTTCTATGCTATCCCATTCTCTAAGAGATAAATTGTAAAGTTCTATTTTTGAGGAGGAACTAAATACAGACAACTTTTATATAATGCTTCCTATGCCAAGCACTTCCATAAAATTGTTATTCATATTAAAGAATGTATTGCCCACAGCATCTCTATAAGGCAGGAATACCTTTTATACACAGAGAAAAATAAAAATACAAAAGGTAAATAAAGTCCCCAAACTCACATAAGTACCAAGTGATGGGCCCAGGATATAAATGCAGAATATCTGGTAAAAGTGTCTGTACTCTCAGCCAAAATTATACTCTGTAACAAAGAAATTGAGATTCGGATCCATATAATCAGTAATTAACATAAACAATAGGAATGCTAACTTTCTGAAATTTAGAGTCTATGTTTGTTATATTGGGTGATGCCTTTAGTTTTTAAAAAAGCTTTGGTCTTTGCCATATCAATATTACCATTTGACAGATACATTTGGTACTACCATTTATACTTATGGAGCAAAACAACATGGGAGCAATAGCAGAAAGAAGAATTTATTTTTTGAATTCTCCAAAGTAGGTCATATGTTGGAAATGCATTACTTCTTCTGATAGTCACACATTCAAAAATTCAGAATTTCCTAAGTGAAGAACTAGCTTTGAAGCCGATGATAGTGAGTGGCATGATACAAAGAACAAGGGGAAACATGAGTTGTGAAAGACAGAGCATCTGAAGGCAGCATTTTCTTTATTTTCTTTTCACAGCAAAAGGAAAAAGAAATGCTTGAGGGGGAAAAGTACATAGGAACACAGATTACATTTATACTCTTTTAAAGGTGGAAAAAATTCTTGAGGTTGTTTGTTTAACTTCCCAGACATTTTACTTTTCCATATTTTAGGCAAATTACTATCAGTATTGAAAGTGTGAGCATAAGCAACATGTTTATTCCTTAAATTAATTTTTATTTTATAATTTGTATTTTGTAAAGTCAAGAAAAAATATTAAAGTAAGGAGGTCATGAAATAAGTACTTGTATATGCAATCTAAATTCGAGGAATCAAAAATGTCATGTGAGTCACCTCAAAGACTACCATTATACTGAAATATTACACACTTTAGCAAAGATACATTTTGGCTTTAGACTATTTACTTGAGGCCTGTGAGTCTTCCTGCCATAGAAAATGTTGCAATATGTGGTAGGTATTGTTAATGACCATCCCAAAAAGTAAGCAAGCAGAGAGAAAGAAACTCAATTCAATTACCTTTGTTTATACCTTAGAAACAAAGAAAATAGAAAAGAAAACGACCAAAATAAACTCAATCAGAAATGAAAAAAGAGATATTACAACTAATAGCACAGAAATAAAAAGATCATCTGTGAGTACTATAAAAATTTCTACACACATAAACTAGAAAAAATAGAGGAAATGGAAAAATTCCTAGAAATACACAACCTTCTAAGACTCAATCAAGAAGACATAGAACTCCTGAATAGACCAATAACAAGCTGCAAGATTGCAGCAGTAATAAAGAGTCTTCCAATGAAAACCAAAAAAGCCAAAAAGGAAAAAAAAAAAAAAGGAAAGAACAAAAAAGGAAACCAAAAAAAACCCGAGGCAGATGGATTCACAGCCAAATTCTACCAGACTTACAGAGAAGATCTCGTACCCATCCTACAGAAATTAATCTATGACATTGAGAAGAAAATCCTCTGCAACTCATTCTATGAAGCCAGTATCAACTTGATATCAAAGCCAGGAAAGGTTACAACAACAACAACAAACTACAAACTAATATTCCTAAGTAACATAGATGCAAAATTCCTCAATACAATAATCTTCATGCAAACTGAATTCAACAGCATACCAAAAAAATAATCCAACATAACCAAGCAGGCTTCATCAGAGGGATGCAAGGATGGCTCAACATATGTAAATAAATAAATGTGATTTGCCACACAAATCGAAGTAAAAACAAAGACCATATGATATGATTGTGTCTATCAATGCAGAAAAAGCATTTGACAAAATCAAGCACCCTTTCATGATTAAAAAACCCTTTTAAAGTAGGCATAGAAGAAACATATCTAAAAGTATAAAAGCAAAGTCTTTAGTATAATGGTGAGTATCCCTGCATGTCAAGTGGGAGACCAGGGTTTGATTCCCTGACAGGGAGGCTGCCACCCTTTTGTAAGCCAAGCGCCGTGGCTCATGCCTGTAATCCTAGCTGTCTGGGAGGCCTCTGTGGGTGGATTGCCTGACCTCACGGGTTTGAGACCAGCCTGAGCCAGAGCGAAACCCTAACTCTAAAAATAGCCAGGCATTGTGGCAGGTGCCTATAATCCCAGCTACTCCAGAGGCTGAGACAAGAGAATCCTTAAACCCAAGAGTTTGATATTGCTGTGAAGTATGATGCTGGGGCATTGTACGGAGGGCAACAAGTGAGACTCTGTCTCAAAAAAAAAAAAAAAAAAGCCAAATATGACAAATTCACAGCCAACAGAATGGGGAAAGTTGCAAACATTTCATTTAAGAACTGGAATGAGACAGAGACTCCTAGTGTCACTACTTCTATTCAACATAGTCCTTGAAGTCCTAGCTAGAGACCAATCAGACAAGAGAAAACAATAAAGGGTATCAAAATCAGGAAAGAGGCGGTGCGGTTTTCCATAAAGAAAACTCCAAAGACTCCTAGAATTGATAAATAAATTCAGTAAAGTCTCAGGTTATTAAATCAATGTACACAGCTCAGTAGAATATCTATATACCAATAGTAGTTAAGCCAAGAATCAAATCAAAGAAAAAATACCATTTAAAACAGCTACAAAGAAAATAAAATACCTAGGAATATACTTAACCAAGGACGTGAATGGTCTGGACAAGAACTATGAAGCAGCACTTGAGGAAAGAAATTGCAGAGGACAGAAACAAATGGGAAAAAATGTCATGCTCATGGATCAGTAGAATCGACATTGTTAAAATGTTCCTACAACTCAAAGTGATTCACAGATTCAGTGTGATTCCCACCAAACTACCAATGGAATATTTCACAGATATAGAAAAAAATAATTATACACTTCATTTGGAATCAGAAAAAGGCCCCAATAGCCAAAACAATCCTATGGAAAAACAAAAAAGCTGGTTCAAACTATACCACCAGGCTAGAGAAAACAAAACAGCATGGTACTGCTATAAAAATGGAGACATGGACCAGCGGAAAAGAACAGAGAACCAGACATAAGAACATCTACCTATAGCCAACTGATCTCTGACATATCAGACAACACATACTGAGGAAATGAAGCCCTATTCAATAAATGGTTCAGGGAAAATTGGAGAGCCACCTACAGAAGAATGAAACAGGATTCATATCTCTCATCACTCACAAAAATTAGTTCAAGGTGGATAAAAGACAAAACATACACAGAGTGAAACCGTAAGAATTCTACAAGAAAATACAGGGAAAACTCCTCTAAGTATTGGTCCAGGAAAATAATTTATGACCTCACATACAACAATGACAATCACAACAACAATGAAAATAAATAAGTGGGACTTTATTAAATTAATAAGCTTATTAATAGGGAAGGAAATAATCAATACAACAAATAGACAACCTACAGAGAGGGAGAAAATATTCATAACTTACACTTTCAATAAAGGGATAAAAACAATAATCTACAAAGAACTCAAAAAAGCAAGAAAAAGAAAACAAACTATCCCATTAAAATGTGGGGAAAAGACATGAATGGAATTTTTTAGAAGAAGATAGACAAATGGCCAATAAATATGTGAAGAAATGGTCATCATCTCTGATTATCAGAAAAATGCAAATTAAAGCCATAATGAGATATCATCTTGTTCCTGTTAGAATGGATTTATTTAAAAGTCCAAAAACAATAGATGCTGGCAAGGGTGCAGGGAGAAAGGGACACTTATACACTGTTGGTGGGACTGCAAATTAGTAGCACTTCTGTAGAAAACAGTGTGGAGATTTCTCAAAGAAATAAAGTAGACCTACCATTCAATCAGCAATCCCACTTCTGAGTACCTGGAAGAAAAGAAGCCAATTTATCAACAAGACACTGTCACCTGAATATTGCAGAATCAACCCAAGTGCTCACCAATTCATGAGTGAATTAAACAATGTGATATATATAATTATAGATTATATATAATATATATAATTATATAATATATATAATATATATATTCCATAGAGTACTGCTCTGCCATAAGGAAAGATGAATTAATGCCTTTTACAGCATTTGGAAGAAATTGGAAACCATTATATTAAGGTACTGTCTTTCAACCTTTTTTGTTTCACAGCACATTTGAACCTATAGTTCAACTTCATCAGCACACTGAAATTATGTTGACCAAAAAAAAAAAAAAGAGTGAAAAAAAGAATGTACTTACTATGCTTTGAAATTCTTTCAAAAATAATACCTAAGATCCTCTCACTGCACACCAGTGTGCTGTGGTACACCAGCTGAAAATCACTGTCTTAACTAAAGGATCCCAAGAATGAGAAAACAAACACCACATATGCTCCATCATAAACCGGAACTAACCGATGGGCACACAAATGCACAGAAGAAAGTAAAGGTCATTGGAAGTCAAACAGGGGGGAGGGTGGAGGAGAGGAAAGGACAAAACCTCGCTTAACGGGTATGATAAATGCTATTTGGGTGATAGACACGTTCATAGTCCCAACCAAAGCCATGTGACAAAAACATTTGTACCACCTTAATATTTTAAAATTTAAAAACAACCTATAATAAAAATGTGGATGTGTCAGGAACAAACAACAAAGAACAGCACTTTAGCTTTCCTTTTGGAAAATCTGAGTAGCTCAAGGTCCTTATCAAGGTTATCTGGACAGCTCAGTCAAAATACAGAAGCTCATTACCCTGGGAAGTCTGATTTTGGAGGTCAAGGGTGCAAACTGGCAGGTTCCTAGTTAATTCTAATTCTCATTCTCCTTTTAGTTGTCTAGTTACTAGAACAATTATTCTCTAGACCTCAATGTCTATATTGACTACATGAACGTTATGAGCAGATTTGATAACATCATTTACCCCATATTAGATATATGGCTAGATAGATGAATAAATTGAAGGTATAATCTTATACAGCCAGCTTACACTTGATGGAAGCATTCCATTAGTTATTTCATGGTTTTGTATGGATGCACTCACACTTTTGGATTGCAAAGTAAAACACCATTAAAATTAAGCATATGCTTCTACTATAAAGTATTGCAGTATAAATGATTTATATTGAACAATTCAAAAAATAATGTTTCAGAGCATAAATATTTCCAATGAGATGTTATAACGGAGCATGCTGTTAACTACAAGAATACTGCATAGTAAAGAATTCTTAACATCAATGTGCATACTAAATAAGAGATGGCTTTTTTTATATAAAGCCATAAGCAGACGGAACATACAGACTGAGAAATCAACCCGGTATTTGAAATTTACTCTGAGTCTTTAAAAATTAAAGCTGATTTGGAAATTTGGAAATCTTTTCAGATGCTAAAGAGGGAGAGGAGAAAATTCTAGCAGATGGCAAGTGTAAATTGAAATGTAATCTAAGCACCTGAACTTTTGTAGAAACATATTAGCTAAAACACAATTATAAAATGCAATTACATTTCTTTTGAGACCTTCTTTTACAATGTAGGTCAGTTATTAACAGTTTAATATTGGTAACTACTTGGAGCACAGTAGGTAAAGACTTGATGCAGTAAGACAAAATATACAATATTTTCAGCTCATACCTTGTGCCATTGTCCTTCATGTTTGTCAAGAAAATGTGGTCAAGTTCATGGAGACTAATGGGCAAAGTCCTCATTATAAAACAAAGGCTATCCTTCCAAGCCAAAAAAACTTTCTTAACTGTTTCTTAACTGGATCTGATTGTTTCTCTGACTTGGAATCTTTTCAAAAACATTTTTTTTCCTGTTTTTTTTTTTTTTTACTGCCTTCTTTTACTGCTGTAAAGAACGAAAGCACAAGAGACTGATCAATATGGCAATCAAGTTAACACAATAAGATTTCTTTTTTATTTGTTTGCCATCCTGTACCTGCCACAGAGGCTACCACTACAGGAAAGACAATGGAAGAGGAACGTCTAAGGCAGCATATGAATGAGTTTACTATTTTTAAAGTTAATTTACAAAAATGTCCTTTGGTTTGGGGTGTCACAGTTCATAGTGTCATCAGTTGAAGCTGTGCACAGATATACAGAGAGAAAAATGTCTCCTTTAAGGTTAACTTAGCTTTAAACTCACAATGTGTCTTCTCCATTTGAAATGCGGCTGGTTTCATCTAGTCTAAATTGGGGAAATGTATCATTGTCTCTTTTTGCCTCAGGACAGTACTGGGAATGAGATGTTTCATTTCCATGCATTTTATCCCAGTTGAAATTGTGTAAATAAATAGATTGGGTAAGATTTAATGAAATCATCAGTAGCCTGGAGCTAGCTAGTGGCCTTGTGCTAAACGCTTGGCATGATCAACCATCTAAGAAATAGAAAGTTCTAGGCACTGGGATTGAAGGTTCTTACAAAGTCAGTGAGGTGGACATCTAGAAAGGGGGTGGCACAGTATCTTCACCTCCACAGATTAGGCCAAATGAAGTGATAAGTCATTTGGGGTATTTTAACCAATAAAAAGATTGTATAATTTACCTATTTAAATTTATATTTTAAGAGTAGAAAATTGATGAGATTTGATTAGAATTAAAGCTTAGCTTCCTTCTGACTCTTTAACAGGAAAGAGAGCTAGCTTTCCTTATGATTCTTTAATAACTCACTGGTTGCTTTATTTAAGCCAAATAATTTCTCTATTCCTCAGTTTCCTAGCAGGGAAAATATGTGGGTGGAAAAGAGACATGGTTTCCACCTTCTTTTACCCAGAATGTTAAGCTTTCTCAGAACATAACAGAAAATTCACAAAGGATGAATCTGGGCATTTATTCCTGCATCAATTGGAGAAATATTGTGTATTGTGTAATAAAATGTAATTATCTTACATTTCATTTGAAAAAGTGCTGATGTTATAAAGTGCTTTAAAAATCACTAATCTTGCTCAAGATTTCTACAATGACTTTCAACTGTGATGACAGCACAGGTATTACAGTTAATATACATAATTTTCAACTCTATCATGAGTAACCTGTATAAATACAGCACCTATAACACAAGGATTTTCATCAACATCAATTAACATTGAAGAGTGAGTATCACTAAAAGAGAAAGGGAGGTAATATAGGGGAGATATACCATGAAGGGCCAATTATTTTGTTAAGAGGAAATCAATATGAACATGTGTATGCATTCAAAAGCAAATAGGTAAGACCATTACTGACAACTTTTGCGTTGAATGGGATACAAAAGGAAACATACATAAATGGAAGTGAGGGACATTACTTTTGTAATGCCAATTAATGCCTTGAATTATTTCTATAGAAATTTATTAAACTTATACAAAACCCAACTGTTTCCAGATCTTAAGAGACTCTCAACCTAAATTTTTGATCTGATGCAATATTGTTTTATTGAATGGTGATTCAAATGAATGAGCTAACAGAAATGACTCCCTGTACAAAGACTTTCATTACAATAAAATTTTATATATACCTATTTAAGAGAATCTAAAATTCAGAAATGTAGTTCTTTCCCTAAGTGTGAAAAAGAAATTTAAATGACATTCTATTGAAAGACATCTCATTTTATGATATTTTGACTAAGTACAGAGAACTAGAATTGCATTGTACTTCATCTAATTGACTTCCAAATGTTATTTGACAAGAAATTTTCAAAAAAAAACCTAACACAACTTAATACTTAACTAGAATCTTTAAAATATGACTCTCCCAAAGAATTCTGTTTGTATTGTAGTATACTTTACAAAAGAAATGAAGCACATTAGGAAAACAAGAATTGTACCATTCATTCTCACATACTCTCAAAATCTAAAATGATCCAGAGAAGAGTCCTTCCTGATTGGCTGCTTTGATTGTTGTTATCAGTGATGGCAAGGGTGCATGTCGTTTTATCAGGGCAACCACATGGGTTGCCAAAATAATTGTGCTTTGCTGAGAATAATCGAAAATGGCAAAAGTATTTACTTGTTTAAGTGATTCAACTGAACTTCAGGATATTTTACAAAACCAATTGGAAGGGAAATTGTGTTTCTGGATATATGCGTGCACTTTGAAAAGTTTCACATCACACTATAAGGAAAAAAAAGGTTCGTTTTAGTAATTCTTTATGATAAATGTAGATAAGCAGAGTCGCTTATAGAAAAAAAATCTCTAATCAGAACAGATGACAGGATTCTGTGAATCTGACAGGTTACTGAGGTATATTGCTTACATTAGAACATGAAAACACGTTAAGTGGCCTGGAACTCTGAAATATTTAAGGTCTTTTTTTATTTTTAATTGTTGTTATTATTTTTTTGAGACAGAATTCTACTTTGTTGCCCTTGATAGGATGCTGTGGTGTCACAGCTCACAGCAACCTCACGCTCTTGGCCGTAAATGATTCTCTTACCTCAGTCTCCTGAGTAGCTGGGACCACAGGCACCAGCCACAATGCCAGGCTATTTTTAGAGATGAGGCCTCCCTCTGGCTCAGGCTAGTCTCAAACTCATGAGCTCAGGCAATCCACCTGTCTCAGCCTCCCAAGTGCTGGGATTACGGGTGTGAACCACTGCACCTGCCCTATTGAAGGTTATTTAAAGGTTAGCCTTTGCTGGGTGAGGTGGCTCACACCTGTAATCATAGCACTCTGGGAGGCCGAGGTGGATGGATTGCCTGACCTCGCAGATTCAAGACCAGCCTGAGCAAGATCCAGAACCTTGTCTCTAAAAAAATAGCTGGGCATTGTGACAGGTGCCTTTAGTCCCAGTTTCTCAGGAGGCTGAGACAAGAGAATCACTGGAGCCTCAGAGTTTGGGGTTGCTATGACCTGTGATGCCACAGCACTCTGCCGAGAGTGACAAAGTGAGACTCTGTCTCAGAAAAATAAATAAATAAAGAAATATAAAGGTTAACCTTAATAAAGTAAATAATATATAAGAAATAGATTCTATCAGGTGGGGGAAGAAAAATGAAGTGTTTACCCAAAGGCAAAGAAGTACAGTCAGACTAAATTAACCTAATATTAATTCATACCTAGTAACTCCAGTACCTATTGCTGCCTCCTAGTTAACAAGAGCTTCATGTCATCTTCTTAGAACCATGAGATGGTAATCGTCCAGGAAAAAAAAATGGCTGCTGTCCATTTAGAAATATTATGACTCACTTCAGCCGAGTAATCAGAAAGTCACCTGATTAAATAAAAGGTTTTAGTTCTAGTACTGTGACACATCAATAGCTTAATCACATAATCCTTCAGAAAATTTTGAAAATTAGATTTCAACAAATAAAGAACAGCTAGAAAATATAAACCTAAACCAAGACATCATCAAATGCACTGGTGTATATCCACCTGCGGGGTTGCACCAATCTCTCATAGATACATTCCAAGTATTTTGTTTCTTACTTTGGTATGTTTGGGAGTTTGTTTAATTCAAAGAATAATTTGGCTAAAAGATTAATAAACCAGAGTCTTAAACATGACTCTATAGTATTATTCTGATTAATCACTGAACTTACTTTCTTTGCCATTAACTCACCTCCCCTCACCACACCCATCACAGCATACACAAATTCCAAGTTAGAATCACATCTCATTGAACGCTACTATTGATGTGCTCCCAGGGTGACAGAAAGGAAAGGGATTTTCCTTCTCTGTTAGTTGAGTCAATCTCTAAGGCAGATGGCTAATTCATTGCACCTGTAACCAATTAGCCATTCAAAACAACTGATTCTTCACAGTAAATTGTTGCCTTGCCAATCTGAGAAGCAGGTGCATATTCAATGGCTAAATCGCCAAGTGGTTGGATACACAAGACGAAATCATCCAAACACAAACTTCTGTTAGATGGATGTGCAGAAAAATATGACCAGTTATAATAATTTCATTCTAAATTAAGAATTTAATTATTTCAAGTTTTGAATCATAGTTTTGAGAATTTTCTTTTTTTCATTCTGATATTTGGCTATAGAATTAGGCAGATGTTTTTTCAATGAAAATTAACTTTTTAAAAAAATAAGGCATAGAATTTTAATTTTCCTTTTCCTACAAACAATGAATTTTGATTATAATAAACATATTTAAACACATCTCATTATGTAGTAATCCATTTCATACATATACTCCAAAGCAGGTAACTTTCTATGGTAGATTGAACTTCCGGCCTAGGCACCATAACTAACTCCATGGAACTGGATACAATTTAGCCAGTCTCACGTTTTTTAGCATGAAAATATCGGTGGAGTATTTTATCACAATGTTGCCTTTCTAATGTTTTAGACTTTCATAGACTTGAATCATTTTATGCTAGAGAATTGTTCAATAAATTTTTTTTACCTTTGTCAGATATAATTTGAATAGAGAGGAAAGATATGGTGACAATTTTGCTAGGTTGCCTTTTGTCTGTACCCTCACATCTAAACTTCCTCAATTTTGTCTTCTTTTTCTATCAGAACTGTTAGATGGCAAGGAATCACTCCCAAGGAAAGTATCGGACCCTGTTTAGTTGGCATCAGGATCTTACTCATGCCGTCCAATTTCAAGTAATCAACTTGGAGGCTACACGTATGGGGAGAACACTGTACATTTCTGGAAGGAATAAAGGAATCTCCAAACACCTTAACAAACATTTCTTTTGTAGAGGAAAGAGATTCTATGTGAGAGGAAGTCAAACTCTTAACTGGACAATTAAAGTAGCATCACCATTCCACTACACACTCAGGTTAGACACAATGGAGGCTTCTTTAAAATTCATCTCTCTCTTCCTGTATCTCACATGTCTCCAGTCCATTGGACACTATTGTCCACATTTCTAGTGCTTTTCATCCTCAGTCTCACTGTTATTACTCTTCTTCTGCTTTTATCTTTCAACTTATCAAAGTATCCACACATTTCTTTCTTGCTTGCTCAATAAATAGGTCTTAGGTATCCTGTGGGGTCAGGCACAAGAAAGAAAATAATGAATGATGAAGGAAGATATGAAAAAGGTCTCAAGGGAGTTGATAGTCTAAGGCAAATTTGGACAAATGAATAGATACTTATATTTTAATCTTAACCAGGACCCGAGAATCAAGAAGCTTCCAGAATAAGTGAATGTCTAAGCCAAGACCTGGTGGTGAGCCCCTTCTGTAAGCAAAGAGAGAGGAAATAACCTTCCAGGAGCAGGGAAAGATCTGTTTCTTGTTACTTGGCTCTCAGTGCCAATCTTCACGGTGCTTACAGAATTATGCTCTTAAAGAATGCTTCAGATCACCATCATCCTCTCTTTGAAAACTCTCCATTGTCTACTGAAGAAATTACAAACCTAAGATTAAGTTGTTTCCTGTCTCGTCTTTTCCAACAAAGAGATGATGGTTCTATTTCCCTTATAGCATCAATTCTTTGCTAACCAACAGGAACATTTAACCTGTTTTCTTTTGTTGCTTATGCTATCTGCTTACACTGGGATGCCCCACACAGTAATACCTCCTTTGTCAATTGAATTCCTACTTATCCTTTAAATCTCTATTAAAAAACATCTTCTCTGAAAGCTTTCTTTTGCCTCTTCAGAATTGATTTATTTTTCTGCAATTCCACAGCCTGTTCTTTGCGCCTCTAATATGTAGCACCCATTTTATTCTGCTTATAGAGTAGTTTTTGGTTTATAGGTGAAGCCCAGACTTTACTAACTACATAGGAACCCACATACCACCTCTCTAGGCTTCCTCATTTGACATCCTTTCTACAGAGTCTTCCTTCCTCCCACAGTGAAGGCAGAATTGCCCACAATTTCCTGTCTTTCTCCAGGCAGCAGGGAAATGGGATCAGACATCTGCATGAGTGTTCCCCACTCCCTGGGCATGCTTTGACCTTGCTGGAGCTTCATCTCTCCTCTCCTCCACAGTGCCCTGGATTTCCTGGCATCCTTTTGACTCCCTACTCTCTACTATTCCCATCTAGAATCACAGCTCCTCTTTCTATAGTTGGAAGAAAACTTTCTTCCAAATCAGACCAAGTTTACCCAGAGGCAGATTTGTCTTTAAAGATTATAGATTTTAAAAGAATCCCCAAAAGGGATATTTGCTTTTTCATTTTTAAAGCTCTCTTAGATAAGAAATTCATACCAGGCTAAGGCAAACTTTCTAACATTCTTTTGCTCTCCTGTCTGGATCTGAGACATTCCTTGACATTTATGGTTGTTACCGAGAACTCTCCCCAGGGATGTGTGGACTCCCTTCATCTTAGCCTTGGATATAGATGTTAACATTTGAAAAGAACTAACTCCTGGTCATAATGTCCCCTTGAGGGTTATCCTGAGAAATACTACTTGTCTTTTTGCTACTCAATCCTGGGAATCCTGTGCCTCTCAATGGCCCAGAGCCATGGTTGCACACTTTCCCCTATAGCTAGATCTAGATCATGCCTAATACTTTTTTGCAACTACCCTGACTCTAATGGGAATATTGTCTACGATAATGCTCTGTGCACAGAAGTCGCCTGATAAATGCATGCTATATTGATTTGCCCAGAAACAAACACATGGTTCAGACGACTAAAAAGTGAAAATTCTCTACAACAGACTGCATTGCCATCTAAGAAGGGGGAAGGATCTTGTTAATGCACATGGTGTCAAGTTTATTATGTCCTGAAACATGAGATCTGATTAGCTTTTTTAATTTTAGCTCTCATAACTACTAGTTTTATTGCTGGTCATAAAATTATCCAGCTCATTTTGAAATTCAGCTGCAAAATAGAACACTTTGACTTCCTGTGATTATACCCGTTTATATGAACACATAACTCCATGTCAGGGGATTTACTCATACTAGAGTTTGGGAACCTTAGGAGGTGTATTGAAATCTCATGGGAGGTCTCAGGGATGAGAACACGTTGGGTGTAGTTGGCAGGAGTAATTGCAAAAAGCAGAGCGGTTTGCCAGAATCTTATCCTGTTGGCTGAGATGTTGCGGTCATGACGATGTATCTTGGATTCAGTTGTTGTATGTCAGTTTCATAGTTTTAGGCTGCTGCTTTGAATTGTTGCCCACAAACATCTCTTACTAGGAACTTTATGAAAGAGCACAACACAGGGGAACCAACTTGAAACCATTTATTTCATAAATACGTGTTGAGAATATACTAGTGATTCTTGCCTTATTCTGTAGATAAGACACAAGCAATAACATTCTAGGAGTTAAAAAATGATAAACATGACTTTTAGCAAATTGTGGAAGGTCTGACACTTCTCAGATCTTCTTCTGGTCTAACTTGCTATCTATGAGATAGGTCTATGAATTATTTTGTAGCGGTTCTCAACCTATGTGCTGTGAACCCTTTGGGGGTTGAATGACCCTTTCCCAGGGGTTGATTCATATGATTCATAACAGTAGCAAAATTACAGTTATGAAGTAGCAATGAAAATAATCTTGTGGTTGTGGGTCACCACAACATGAGGAACTGTATGAAAGAGTCACAGCATTGGGAAGGTTGAGAACCACTGAGTAAGCACTGGGATTTACCCACAGCCTGGGGACTTCTGGGCAAACAGCTGCAGCCCTGGTGCTCCTCCCAGGCACCCCTACACCCTGCACCAGTATGATTGATTCTGCTTCCTTCAGTACCACTTCTGCTCAAGATACCAACCACTCCAGCTGCATTGAAAAATGATTACAGACATTAAAGTTTTTCCATCTTTAAAGGTAATCACTTTAGGTGTGTTTTAATTTTATGTGAAGCATCCTTCATTGCTGTACTCTATTCTTAGTTATGGGGACTATCTGAAGCATAAACCAACAACACCTCAGCATCATAGAGCAGCCACATATGAAAACTTTCTCACACATGTGCAGCACATGCTTGCACACACACAAACACACACACACACAAATATTTGCTGTTCTATCAGGGCAAACAACCCTCTGTCATAAATAAACACTCTGTCTTCTTCCCTATTCTGCCAATTACGCAGGCTCCCTGCCATACACTTGTTAGAATACATGGAGATGGAAAGGTTTTAAGTGGTTCTCTCTGTGAGATTATGCCCTAGCATTGGTCTGATCGAGCTGGAATCGAATACAGAGAGTGTCAGAGGGTCAGGTTCATGGAAGGGTCTTGTAGTTGAAAGGAGGTTGGGTTGTGGTTGAGGCTGGTGTGGGTTCTTGAACCTTGAGACATTGATTGAGAGGACATATTCTTCACATGATGGGCTACCCGGTTAAACATAAAGTCATTTGGTAGAATTGTTTCAGATTATTTTAGGTTTTAAAAGGAAAAGAACACCTGTGGCCTTCTTAGAGATATAACATGAAAAAAATTCATAATAAGTAACTTTTCATTTGTATGCCCTGCTTACCTTCTTGCTGAATCTATTGGATAAGATTAAGTGAACTAAGGGTCCAGTGTCCTGCCTTATTCTAGTCGCAGTAAAGTGGAAGCTAATGGGGGAAAAATAATATTTATTTAGCATTTGTGAAACCCAAGCATACAAAGCTAACTATCTACTGACCTTAGGTGAAATGGTACAAATGAAATGTTGTGCACTGGTCGTGTATCGCTATTTCTGGGCTCCTGCATCCCCTAAATTCTTCTACCCTCCAGTATTTTATCTTCCTGAGCTTCAAAGAATTTCATCAGTTTTTATAATTAAAGGGCTTTGGCTAGGCTGGGATATTTCTAAATATTCTGAAGTGGACTTATCACAGTTTCCCTTAGGAATTTTATTTCTTTAGAGTTCTTGGGGATAGAACAAAAAGAGATAGGCGACCCTAACAGGCTGTGCATCCGGGTTTTGAACTGTGAGCTGTTTCAAAGTTGGGGAAGTATTTTTACCCTCTGCCTTACTGACTTTCTCCTCTTTTATTTGCCTATTTCCTAGTTTGCAGTAGGTGGGAGACCTCCTTGTATTTCGAGTCCCTTAAGATTTCTCCTACTAGTTGGAGAAACTGATGTCAAAATGGACATTGTCAAATAGGGTAGCACTGAATTATCCATTGCAGACATGAGATTCTAACTATATGTTTACTATTATAAAAATTTGCTTTATAGAGAATCTTAAATTTTTGTGGAGGGGGACGAATATAGGATAACTAGCCTATATGTTTTTATAAAGTTTTTTTCTGCTCATTTCTTTTCCCTTTTTATAAAGTAGGAAACCAAGTTCCTTTTATATCAGTGGAATATTTTTCAACTTCCTTTTCTTCTGTCCACAGGAAATAATAATAATAATAATTGATGGGAGAGGGAAAGACAGAGACACAAAAAGAAAGAGAAAGAAACACAGAGAAAAAGACACAGAGAGACACAATGAGCCAAAATCATTCCTACCCTCCTACACTGATCAAAATATGCTAGGTGTGGTTAAAAAAAAAAAAAGGAAAAGATAATATCATGGTTTTATACAACTAAGACTAAATTCTTGCTCACAGAGAGTCTGCCATAGGTCCAGGATAGTCTCACACTATTTGCACTCACAGGCACCACCATCCTGTAACTGATCACAAAATAAGGAAAAGCTGTTGGAGTTCTCACTCGTTCAGTACTAAGGTCCATAAGTGACAAAAGCTGACTTCTGCTAATAGCCTTTCACGGAAATTGGCCCCATGAATAAGATGAAATGCAAAGCCAGGTACATTTATCCTTCTATTTGCCCAGAAGGGAGAGGCAGAAGAAAGAGATGTCAGTGTACACTGCGGCATGGTGCTTCCCAAATGCTCCTGTCGAGTCCAAAGTCCAACCTCTCTTAGCTAGGAAGGAGACCAAACTGAGGGAGTGGAGCTAGTGTCAGGAGAGGCCGATGACTGGGCACATTTACTATTAAGCAGTTTTACCATCTCAGAAGTAGTGGTAGAGCCAAAGTCACCAAAGGACTAAACCTTCATCTCTGATCGCCTTCCATGTCCCCTCCCTGTGCTCAGGCACCTCATACTCTGAAGCTGAAAGGCAAACTAGTAAGATGCTTTATAGAACCACACGATTAATAGTCTTCACACATAGAAATCTTGTTTAATATTTGCATTTGAATATATAATAATCTTCAATTGTTTCTTGAATAATCACTGTTTTCACTACTACTTTTATTCTTACAATTATTCCTAATGTTTATTGATGACCTAGTGAACTAAGCAATTTACATGTCCATAATTTTTAAAACAAGTGTATGCTATAAGTATAATTATCTCCATTTACTTTAATTAAGTTGAAAAACAAAGAAATTATATAATTTATTAAATAATGAATCCATATTTATCTCACTCCCAAGTCCACACTCTTAGATAGTATAAGAAATAGAGACAGTGAGAGAGAATTGATTTTCCTCCCATCATATAAAATCAATTAAGTTAATATTAAGGGTAGGAAGATAGCTATGCCAATTCTGTTAATAAAAATGTTCAGCACAGAACTTAACATGTTGGGAGGATTCAAGTGTTGAACACCTCCAACATATAACTTTATTATCCTAAGTAAGATGAAAATAGCTCTTGACTATTGATTTGAATTTAGATCTTTTATCTAAATCTCAAAGCATCTTATTGGAATGACATTATTTGCAAATACAGCGTCATCATTATACTTGAAATCAAGTCATTTTGTTAATGCCGATAAAATCCAATAATTCTCAAAATCTCAAAAAGGCCAGCCCTATCCCTTTATTCCAAATTAGGTGATGATAACTTGTACTCCTAAATAAAAGTGTGTATGTGAGACAAAGTGTGTACATAGATAAAATGTGTGTATATGCACACAGAAAGTATAAGCAACATATGCATATTCTTTCCCTTGAAACAGATCCTTTTCAGTCATGTCCCACTCATAGAGAAGATGGAATAGTATTTATGACTTATAAGACATTCATATTCCACAAAATTAAGGAATATACCTAGTTTATTCATTGCTAAATTCCATAATCTAGCAAATCAATATTTACTGTTGTTTAATATTATGCTATATTTTGCATGACTATATAACAAAGTCCTAAGGAATTTATATTTGATGCTTACTATTCAGTTAGATTGATGGATTACATAACCACCTTTACCTTTTCACTGCTCTTTCACTGAATGATCTCTCAATTATCTTCACTTCCCTGTTATTTGCTTAAAAGAAAAATACATAACTTTGCAGAAATTATTATGAGATGTGTCTATAAAGAAAAAATTTAAGATTAAAATAATACATGTATTTATATCCAGGTTTTTCCAAATATATTTGTAATAATATATAAAACTTTTATACATTGTCATGGGACAGAAATATATAAGTGAAATAAGTAAAAGGGAAAAATTAAGTACATAGAAAATGAGACTCAGGGTAAGTTTACTCAAAAATATACTGGCATTTAAAAGATACTATAAATCATGAATTTGGCTATGTGATTCCTACTAGCTGAAATAAAGTAAAAAAACATTATTTTATAATTCTATAAATGCATAAAGATTATAATTGACCAGGAAAAGTATGCTGATACACGCATGAAAATGCTGTCTCTTTAAAAGTCATATGCTTATTTAAACCAATTGTGGCCAATTGGTTAAATATTTTTATTATTCTTTTTTCTAGGAGAGATTACTTCTCCGAACATAGAAACCCAATTCTTTAGCATTTTTCACTTTGTAATCACAACTTAGTTTTAAAATAAAACCATATTCAAGGATTACCTTTAATATCCACCAGACGTCTGTCTAAATGCCTTCCGTAGTTTCCAACACCCAAACCAACTTAAAAATCTGTACATGCATCATGATAAAGGATATTCAAAAAGTGAGCAACTGAAATAAATAATTTGATAGAAGAAATCAGACCTCGTGTTAGATAGACTAGTAGAGTGATTATTTTTTGCAATAATCTATATTTCCAAATAGCTAGAAGAGAATTAGAATGGTTCCAGTATGAAGAAATGGCAATTACTGAAGATGAGGGACATCTCAAGTACACTGATTTTATCTTCACAAATTATATAAACATGTGAAATTACCACATGTATCCCCAAACTGTGTACATCTATTCTTTATCAATTAAAATAAAAGTAAGTGACAGACTTGGCAACTTTCGAGGAAGTGTTCAGAATATTTTGAGTGATGTTGCTATTATAGGAAGGCATACATAGGCTTTTAAAGCGAATATTTGAGGATGATGATGCTTGTTAAGATAGTTTTCAGTCTTCGTGTGCTCAAATGATTATGTTAGATTACGATTGTACAATATGTGGCAGCCTAGGATGAGCACAGCTATTGCACAGTGTTTTAAATAGCTTGGGGATGCAAATAATCAGTCCTTGTCCCCAATAAATATATCCTTAGGTTTTCACATGCTTTTGTGTGCAGATCTTTTTTCTTATTTAAATGGAAAAAAGGTTCCTTTAGAAAAGGTAGCTTAATTGCTCTTTTTATCCTTGGCCACTAGCAGAGATCCTATTAGGCACCAACAAATATTTGTGGAATAAATGACCTCTGTTTTAATCCCCTGAAACACCAGCAAACTGCCTGGCGGCTGTCACATGTCACATGTAGATGTAGCCTCAGAATGCACTCCCACTTATCTTTTCTGGAAAATGCAGCCAGTTAATAAAAAGAGATGTGAAAAACATTAAATGTCTTCCTAATGTCTTTCTTCCATGCCTTGGGTAAATGCTAATCTGAGGTTCTGTAATCTGCATGACTGGTACAGATGACAGAACACATAATTTGCTGATATTATTTTCTCAGGCTATTAAGCTCTGCCCAACCTTTTAAGTATATTGAATTGGAAGATCATGTTCCCACCATTTCAGGAAATTGGTAGTGTCACAGCCCAACAACTTGAGAAAATAACATTATTTTAGAAGGAAGGTATAAAGAAGAAATGATGACAAAGAAACTATCTAAGGCCTCAGACTGGAAATGGTAAGTATCTGTCCCCGTGTCCCAAAATTTTGTCAACGTGGTAAGAAATGCAATGCAAACAATGTCATAGTGATTTATTCAACTAATTAATTCTCTTTTAAATTACTATTAAAAGGAGGTCTCTGCTATTTAAATTATTGACTGTAAGAGTTAACCCTGTAGTTGATCTCATAAATGAACGATTTACCCTGGGAGGGAGAGGACTGCTCTGTACATAAAGCAAATTTTCATTTAGAGAAATTAGAAAATAAGGACATGGGAGAGGTAGAGGCCTAATTTAATGAAGACAATTTAAACAAAACCACAAAAGAATATATTACAGTTTGTTAATATAGAGAAGTAGAAAATTCTGTAAGAGTGGTTTTGAGTCTCAGTATTCTTTCAGGAGATAGAACCACTTTGCAACCTCTTGGCTCTTACTAATTAACAGCGCGACTAGAAGAGAGATGGGTAAAGCAGCCTCCACATAGAGCCAGTTTCCTAGCAACCATTGCTCCAGTGGCTCTGACCAGATTTTAAATGCAAACAGTCAACCTCAGTACCAACCCTGAAAGGGGTGTTAAATATCTTGGTGAAAACAGTGCAATTCTTCAAAGGAAATGCTCTTCTGAGGATGTAGGCAATGTCACCAGTCTTTACAGCCTTCCCTGTGCTCATGTGCCTGCAGTGAGCTCTCTCTCACCCTCAGCATTGAGTTCCATTATGTCTAGATTGCTGCCTGATACAATGATGGGGCCTACTTGCTTCCTACCTGAACATGAGTCTTCATGTGGCTCAAACATAGACTTCAAGATTTGGGTGGCTTAAATCTGATGTGAGTCTACAAGGATTATTTACTTATTTGTATTTTTCAGCTTAATTTATCTGATTATGAGTATATTCTTGTAAAGTTCATTTGTCACAAATTTTCTCTTTAATTCAGTATTATCTTTCCTACTTTACAAAACACTGCTTCAAGAAACTTACTCCATCTAAGATTTTATAGAATATTTTAAAATAGCATGAACCTCAAAAGCATAGTATGTTTCAAAGCAGGTCTGTTTCATACAAATTGTTAAACAGAATATTGATGTGAAGCAGAAATTAAAAATGGGTGAATATGTGTACCTTCAGAAGCCCCCACCACTTGCCTAACATGCCCTGTTGTCTTATGGGAAATATCGAGGCTCCAGAAGCATGACTGGAAAGCAGTTGATCACCCAGAGCTAGTAACTCTCTTACAGAAGACTCCCCTGGCTTTCCCCCAAGGAAAACTTGGAGACAATCAAAACCATGGAAAAAGCCCAGGAATCTTCAGTCTGCATCTGTGATGGACCCCTGCCATTCACCGCGTGAGACATTTCACAGGAGAAGGAGCTTATCATCCTGTGAGAGGGGGGTGGGGATCAGAGCTGGGAAACCTAGTATAATGAATTTTTTTTCCTTTTTTTGCTAACTTTTTATTTTGAGGTAATTGTAGATGCACATGCAGCTGCTAATATAAAAGTAAAAAAAAAAAAAGGTAAGGAAAAGGATTTAAAAAGCACAAAGAAAGATCCTCTGTGTCCCTTATCTAATTTATTTTGTAGGAACTTTTAACCTTGGTGTAGTCAGTATGACCAGAAGCCATCAACAGTTGTAATCAAGCAAACCAGCCCCCAGAAGAGCGCTCCATGTTGGCAGTATCATATAAGCAGAGACTGTTTGTACTAAATCGTAACTAGCACCCTCGGGCAAGTACTGTTAGTAGGAGTTCTACTGGGGAGCTCTACTGAAAGGCTAGACCAGCAGATTAAAGAGAAAAGGTCTCTGGGAGTCTAGAGGGAACTCTTTTTTATTTCTCTGTCAGATTTGAAACAAATGATTTGGGGGGCTTAGAGGACATTAATAACTACAGTCTTTGGTGATGTTGGATAAAGTAGTTTGGCTATAAATGTTGAATTCCCCTGCTGTAGGAGGAATAAGATTTGAATACGATTCTGAAATTGGAGATCATCAGACAGGAAATTTACTAGGGAAGTGCGTGGGATCAATACCCATGGGAGGGAAGGGAAGGGAGAAGGAAGGAAAACAAGTAGTATGGGGCAATGAAGGAAACTGAGCTGCATACAGTTTCAACAAAGGCTGCAACCAACAGCTAGGAGCCTTAAGTGTGGTCTTGCCTTGCGGCAAGAGTGTAAGACTTTTGCACACGTGCATTGACCAGTCATTGTCTACAAGCTGCTTATTGGAAAAACATGTGATCTTGAATTAGGCAGATTTTTCTAACCCAAGGCAAATTACATAGAGGATTAAGTGCTAGTAGCACTCCCAGAAGTTATAGGAATAAGCATCTCATTTCTAAAAGAGGATCCAGGCAACACATAACAACATCCACTATATTGCATTCCATGGGCTGCTTAGATTTATTCCTTCATATATTTTCCCACTGAGAATACCCAGGATTATGGTTATAATCGGCTTTTTTACTGGATCACACTTAGGGGAAGAAGATTGGTAGGATAAATTAAGCCCATGGCTAGGATCTAATACCTAGTATCTTCTCCTTTATCTAAGGAGTTCTACTGAAAAAGACAAAACCAGAAGATTTTTACTTAATTCCCTTCGTCTTCAGCTGGCACTTCTGTAGGTCTTGGGTCACCATGTTCTTCCAAAACCATGGCTGCTGTATTTGTCCTTTATTATTAAGATAAGGTGAGGGATTCTGAGAGGTATGTAGGGGGATCACCTGGGAGCCAAACACAGCCTTCTTTTCCTAATTTGGTAACATCAGCCTTACTTCCTCTGGAGGACCAGAGTCAATTTCCTGCCAGGATGATGTCTTCTTGCACTTTTGTCCCTTAGCCAAAAAGTTCAAAGTGTCCGGGTGACACCTATAGCTTATCATGTAATAGGACTCTGGCTATGTCCCCTAGTAAAAGCATCCCCCTTAGAGTATTAGAAGTTTTAAATCTACAAAGCCCAGAGTTGTACAGACAGAAAGCATAGTTAGGGACAATAAGAAACATGTATAGACAGAAAGCACAAATAGGACTGATGATAACAATCAAGGCCATCTTTGCTTCAACTCCTTGCTTCTCAAATTTACCTATTCTACCTGTTAAAAACAGAGTACCATATAAAATCCATATAAAAACCACTATGAAAATCAGTCATGTTGCCTGTTTATATAACTAAAATCTTATTGTAACACAGTCACACACACAGGCCTACATATTACTTAACATTGTTTTCGCACTGGAATGGCAGAGTTGAGTAGCTGCAACAGAGACCACAGAGCATGTAAACCTAAAGTAATAGTTATAGATGTTTACAGAAAAAGTTTGGTAACTCTTGATCTTGTGTGTCTGCAGTCTCCTAAAGGATGGTGCTCCATCCCTGTGAGGACTCCTCTTACAGGCATGGGTTAGTGCCTCAGTTTACCTTCACCAGTTCACTCAGTTGCGCTATCAGAATGACAGCTTCTGGAAGATAATGTGAAATGCGGCCAGTGGAGTCAATGGCCGTGAACCCATTCCTACACTCCATTGCTTTCAAATGTGCATCTTGATTGACATGATATTAAGTGAGAACCTCTTCTGATGGATCACTCTGCCAGCGCCTGCTTAGTGGTGCTGATTGACATCCTACAATCAGAAAAAGGTAAACTCAGGCAGTGCCTATGGCTCAAAGGAGTAGGGCGCCAGCTCCATATGCCAGAGGTGGTGGGTTCAAACCTAGCCCCGGGCCAAAATCTGCAAAAACAATAAGAAAAAGGAAAAGACAAACTCATGTGCAAAAAATACGACTATTCTTGGAACAATGAATCATGGTCATTGCAGGGTAAAAGAGGTCTACTCTGTGGTCAACTTGCCACAGAGTGTCTGGTTGGTTTTCTTAAGGGATGGTGGTATGTTAGGGACATGTTATTTTTATCTGTTGCTGACAAGTTGAAGGTCTAGCAGTGGCAGTAGTTAGATGAGCATTTATAAATGTGAGCCCGTGTTCCCTGCACCATGGCTATCCCATCCATGTGCCTTTCGTTTAAGCACTGATATGGCCAGTGATAATGACAAGGTTGGCTGACATTAATTGGCTAGGTCATTTTGTCTGAGTGTTCATTGCCTCTTTCATAATGAGTTCTCCCTGGTGATATTAGTGTGCAATACAAATCATTCATATTTTGTGCACACTACCCTAGGCCCATTTATGCAAGTCTTGTTATCGTCCCCTATCTTCCATCTTCTTCTGTTTCCAAGTCCTGACCCCACAGCCAAGACATTTACTACTTCTACTACTACTGAACCTCTATATATTCTAACTTTGGGCCATTTCTCTTTCCTCAGAAACTGGATAAACAGTTATACCAAATGTGGCTTATGCACCAGGATGATTTTCCTGTCACCATTGACTTCTCTGAAGCCTTTTCTTCACCCTGACCCCCATGGTCAGTTTTTTTTTTTTTCCTAACCAATATAGTAAACCAACATATTTATAAACCTAGCTCTGCTGTTTTTTCTCCTTCAAATCCATTATAGACATAAGTCAAAGAAGAGTGAGGGGTTCTGGTGCAAATCGAATAACATGATGAAGGGGGGAATGGGGAATGGAGTGAATGCTTGGGGAGTGATGGGGGTGGGATCTCACCATCTGTTTAAAAACAAGCTTAACTTGTATCTTCTGGCATTTCTTATGCCTGATGGCAGATAATCTACTTCACATTACAAGAAATTTCTGAAGGAACTACTCATCTGAATCACAGATCCAGCTCCTGCAGAAAGTTCTGACCACGTGGTAATTTGATGACCCAGAGTAAGGCCTTCCATCCCTCCCAGTGTCCAATAGCAAAAAAGGACAAACTTCAAAAGGTGTATAATTCTCCTTGCTCCAGAGTGAGCTATAGGGTGTCTTACTGAGACTTACCAAGTACTCCATCTGGCATTTTTTCTTCCCCATAACAAACACTTCCAACACATTGCAAGGCGCCAAGAGGCAGGCGGCATGAGCTGCACTTGGACAGACCTTTCATGCTCTAAGACCACCCAAATCCAGCAGCTCTTCATGTCACACTTTACATGGGAGAGCAGTTTGTGTACATGTTTTTTATAACTGCCTCAAGAGTTACTATGAAAATTGAAATGTTTTAATGTGTAAAAGTGGTTTGTGAGCTATAAATTAGTATTCCTATCTAAACATAAGTTAGTAATATGTGTTTGGTCTAAACATTGTGCTTAACTCATTGCTATATGTCCTTCTGACTTTAAGGTGACATGTGAAGTTTTATTCTTCATTATAATCGTGAGATGATGATAGAGTTAGATAAACATACCTGCTCCATTCAACAGCTCCCCATAGCTCAGAGTGGGGAGCTCAGTAGGCAATAATTAAATATTTGTGGATGAATGAATGAAATTCCCGCTCATCATAATAAAATATCAAGATCAATAATCAATCCACAGATACAGTGCAGTCTTATTATCTGTAAGACCTACATTAGCTGCTATGACAATATGTTAACCGTCATATTGAGTCCAAAAGGGAGTTTATATTACAGAGACATACTAGCTAAGTATTGGAAGGGGCCTTCACATTTAAAGTTAGCCACCTTTTACAAAGGAAATAAAGGTTCAGCTATGAATAGTGACATGTTTGAAATGAGGTCCAACTAGTTGTATAACTACATCGAAGTCAGCATTTCAGCGACTGGATAAATATTGCTTCCACTGCACCTTTCTATATGTCATTATATTGTTCTTCTGGTTTTCTACATAAGGAAAAAACATTTCTAGTACAATAAGACATCTTAAACATTAAAAAAAAATTATAACCCCAATTAAAGCTTTTTAACCTAATTTTCAAATCTAAAATATATTGAAAGGAAGAATCACAATAGTCATTTACATATAAAGGAGTAAAGAAAAAGTTTTTAAAACTAGCATAATGTTTTTTTGCTGTGCCTTATTAAATTTCACTTTATGTCTACTTTCAGATACCAGTGCCTAACAAAAAACATATAATATGTTCATTCACTTTTTCTTTTCCTTTTCAATTCATCAAATCTTAGTATGAAATGTGTATCGGTGTATTACATATGAAATACATTTTATCTTCTCTAATTTCCCAACAAATAATAATTAACAAAAACATGTGTCTAAGGTCTTATCTGAATTTAATAGAAAAGATGTCATCACAATCAGTTTTACATTATTTTAAAAGATTTTAAGATGCTGCTAGAGATATTTAATTTTTAAACATATAATTTCTAAGACTTATTTTTCTAGTTATTACTAAGACATTATGTTAGGAAACATTCAGAAAGATATCCAGAAGAGAAGAGATTAAAAATAGTAATATGAGGTCATAGCTGCCTAATAAAGTGATTGAAAAACAAAAGTGACAACTGAGAAAACTTGAAATGTAGAACCAAGAGGCGATCACAAAAGCACAAAACATAGTCAAGGTATTTTCTGTGGCTTTTAAAAGTCAACAAAAATGGCGAGCTAGTGAGCCTGAGCAAAAAGGCAATTTTACTAAAGAAAATTAAGAAGAATTTTAAAATTACAACACCAGGGGAAAACTTACAAAGAGACATTTTTTCTCCCCAAAATCATTTTGTCATTGTTACAAACAAAAAAAAATTACCTTTCTTGGATGGAAAAAAGTGGAATCCGTGAATCGAATTCTCTATATAGTCACATCTCAGAGCAGTCCCAATATATATCAACTATGTCTTGGCTTGTGTTCCAGAATTTTAGGTATCATACCTGAAATGTGCACATACCTTAATGTGCATAAGTCCAACACTTAATAAAGAAATGAGCTGTCCTCTACATTCCACGCAAGATTGTATTCTGATTTCTTTTCTCCTAGATTGATGAAACCACTAATTCTTATATAATAAGGATTTTTTAATATTAATAGTAATATCCAGCATTCTTAATGTATTTATGAAAATCAAATAGTTTCATAAAATGTAGAAATCTTATTTCTAAATGCTAACTACGAAGAGAGTTTGCCAATACTTTGGTCAGAGTGCTTCTTTAATTTATACTCAAAGAAATTTTCTCTTCTTACTTTTCAATAAATTGCCTATGTAATATAAAGACCTCTTCCTTTACTCAGGGAAATTGAAAAAAGATAGTTTGTGATCTTGATGTTCTACTCAACCTTTCTGAGAGAACTGACAATATGTGACAGTATACAAGCCGTTTTAGAAAAAACGCCCCATCCTTCATACCGCTACACCTAATTATTAAGTGTCAATCCAAACTGACAGGAGGACAACAAAGCCACACAATTACGCAGAAGGATACACTTCCAACTGTCAATCTCAATTATGAAATTGCAGAGTTTTACAGTTCTCTTATGAAAATGTCAAAAAGTGCCAACTATAATCTTTTCTCTGAATGGTGACTACAACAAATTCATGTCCTTAACGTAGTCACCTTTTATTCTTACAGAAAATGATAAAAATTCTAATTCCTCTTTTTTTATTTCTCCAGCTAAAAGTGTTTATTTCATATCTCTCAGACGTCTCTTAACACATCGAAAAAAAAAGAGCAAAGTGTTAAATTATGCTAGTGTTAATTATAAAAATAATTTATAATAATATTCAAATAGTATAGAAGAAATTGAAGATTAAACTATGACCCACACCTAACTTTAGGCCTAATTTTTATCCTAAAAAGTTATTTGGGTACATTAATTAAAATAGAGAAATTATTATTATATTATATTATATTATTATATTATTATTCATTAATAATAGGATTTTGGAAGTCCTTTCAGACATATCCTGTAAACTGATATATATAAATATTTAAGGATGTATTTACATATAATATAATATCTAGTCTATATGCTAATATTATTTTGTTTTTTAATGCACTAGATCAAAAAATATGTTTTATATCATATGTTACAATATGTTATAATTTTGGGGGGATTTTAGGATTAATGTATTATTTATATTTGTAAAGACTGCCTCAGTCTCCTCAATAACTGCATAATACTTTATTATATGTTAATATAGTAATTTGTTTCATGAGCATCTTGAACTATTTCAAGTTTTGACATTAGAAACAATATTCCATTGCTTTGATCCACATATTTGATCATGTATCTTTATATGCCTTTGTGGATGCATCTGTAGGAAATATTTTTGGTTGGAAAATTCCTGTGTATAAGCATTTGTTTCAGCATAATTAAATTTTGTCCATTTTAGATTATGTTAGCTAAATAAAATATGTATTTAATATAGTTCTCATATTATAAATTTTAAGAGTTTTAAGTTAATCAATCATAAATGATCATTTTATAAAAACAAACAAATAATATAAACAGAAAATCATTTGGAAAAATTGTTGATGGTCAGTGTTGTCATTTAATTTTACAAAGCACAATCTAGTGAGAATAGCAATCACTGTTTTGTAAAATTTAAAATGAAAATAAAACTAGAACTTGAATTATATTAGGATAATAAATTCTTAGGAAAACATTAACAGGAGGTATGATTATTTCCTGAATTTGCAGTATTAAGAAAACAACAAAAATTATTTGATGCCAAATGAAATAACATACATCATCAATGTGTATAGTAATTAGACATTTGAATGATTCATATTTAAAACCAATAAATTGAAATAAATCCCTGAAAATGTTGAGTAAGTCTGGAAAAAGTGGATATGTATTTCCTAATTCATAAAGTTTTTTTTTATATAGAACAAACATATGATTTAATAAATATTCTATTTTTTCCATCATTTTTTTATTGGCTATTGTGGGAAGTGAGACATACTTCACCTGTTTAAAATTTATAATCATGGGGGTGCCTGTGGCTCAAAGGAGTAGAGTGCCAGCCCCATATGCCAGAGGTGGCGGGTTCAAATCCAGCCCCAGCCAAAAAAAATTAATTAATTAATTAATTAAATTAAAAAAAATTATCATCACTATAATTATTTTTCTACTTATCTAAATAAGTGAAAGAATAAGTCTTTTCAATTAGAAGAATTTAAAATTGACAGTAAATGGCACTAGGGCAGTGACTGTACAATAATCAGAATTCTTATAACCAAGGTTAACATTCATTAATAAATCACTTTCTAAAAAGTGATCTGACAAATGGAGAAACCCTGCCCCCCAAATTGGAAAACTTTGAACTTCAGGCATATACAGGAAGTGCAGCTGTGCTCAACTCTTCTTAAAAATGAGAGAAGAAAAAAGCATACCTTACATAATCTTCTAAAATTTCTTCTCAATATTTTACCTTTTAAAAATTGTATTCTAGGGCTGCTCCTGTGTCTCAGTGGGTAGGGCGCTGGTCCCATATACTGAGGGTGGTGAGTTCTAACCCGACCCTGGCCAAACTGCAACAACAACAACAAAAAATAGCCAGGCATTGTGGCTGGCGCCCATAGTCCCAGCTACTCAGGAGGCTTCTGCAAGAGACTGGCCTAATCCCAAGAGTTGGAGGCTGCTGTTAGCTGTGACGCCACAGCACTCTACTGAAGGTGATAAAATGAGACTCTGTCTCCAAAAAAAAAAAAAAAAAAAAAAAAAAAATTGTATTCTAAACTATATCCTTTGAAGTTTTCTTACTAAACTTGTTTGAGAATATAAGTTCCATTTCAAAATTCCCTTCCAATAATCAAGTATTAAATTTAGTTCATGTTGTTTTATATGTATTTATTACAACATGGACATAATCATGGGAGAACCTTTTAGATCTCTCTCTCACACACACACACATCCAGAAAGCTTCTAATATTTCTTCTAATGATTGAATTTATCCTAAATATCACAATCATCTTAGATTATCAGCATCTGCCCTGCCTAGTTCCAAATAAACTTGCAGCAAAGCCTATAACAGTATTCATAAAAAATTTACTATCTCTGTAATAAAACATAAAACATCTTTTCTAAGACTTCCATTATCAATCCCTGAGTGATTTACTGCCCTTGGTTTGTATTCTGACACATGTCTGCACTGCTCTCAAAAGAATTCACTCGCACTTCACCAATATTCAACTGAATGCACACACTACACGGATCTTGATATAGTAGGAACAGTACATTGATCAAAATTAGGGTCTGTTTCTGTGCCTAGCATTTTGCCATGCTCTATGGTGTACATAGGGTAATGTGCTCTTTTGTTTCTAGGAACTTTCTAAACTACCTGGGGATTAACAACCTATAAAGAAAAAGTCAGATACTAACAACATATGATATAGGACAAAAGAATAGAACGGCAATAGAGGTAGTATAGATTTTAAGAAAGAAGGGTAGTCATTGCTTTATAGAAAAATATATCTAGAACAAATACTTGAAGATAAACGAGATTAAAACTTGCAGGGGAAAAAAAGAAAAAATATTTTTCAGATGTGGGTCATCATGTGAATAAAGGAAAAGAGATCAGCTATGCAAGATTGTAAGGGATGGTTTAGGAAGAGTTAACAGATCTGTCTGGCTAAAATAGACCTTAAGAAAAAAATGGTACACTATATCCATGAACAACTAGTGTGAGTCTATTTCATTTAGACAATAGAACATTCTAACCCATAGGGACTTTAATACAACCCTAAGAAAAAAGCATTTTATCTTATGGGAACAGGTAAATTCTTGAAAGTCTTTTATTTGAGGTGTTAATGCATAGAATGCTTTACAAAAATTAATTTGGATGTAAGAAGTAATATGGATTGTGAGATGCATGATAATACTAAAAATTTACTCAGCACTTACTGCACAATAGGCACATGTGCTAGAAGATCAACATGTATTGTTTCATCTTCATACATATTACCTTCTTTTATAGGTGAGAAGTTAAGGCTGAGATGGATTCAAAAATTTCCTTACGATCCCCAAGGTAGCCCATTTCAGAGGCAGAATTTGAATGCAGACAGTAATTCTTTAAGCTGGAGATCTAGTGGCAAAGAAAGGAGTTAATAAACTATTAAAACTAGTCTTTTGTTTCTAGCTCTTGGAAAGTTTAAGTAAAAAACAAACAAAAATCCAGTCTTTTGTGATAAAGGGTGCCACTTCGTAGCAGAAATAAAGAGGAAAGAATGGGTATTAAAGATAATGTGAAGAAATTCAGATTAGTTCAAACCATACTGTAAAGGTTGCCACACATTTAAAGAATACAGTTTTTTGAGTAAAGATGTACTGACACCACATGCATTTTCCGTGTCAGAATTTGCTTCCTCCTTTTCCTAAATCATGTGTAATACTAACACTACTCAGTCATCCTAGATTGGTTTGAAAGAAAATTCAAGATGAAAATAATTTGCAGATACCTGAGAATAGGCTCATTTTGTCAGATTGCTCTGTTAGTGATGCTTTGGTTTTGTGCGAATAATTTTACTCCGATCTGTGTTCAGTAGAAATGATATAAACCAGTTCTGCAAATAAGTCTTGTAAGAAAAATTTGGCAATGCTCTTATCTATGTTTCCTAAAGGCATCCTTCCATCTGATTATTCTCTTCGGTTTCTTTTGAAGTAAACAAAAAAGTACCACGAGAAAACTACAAAACTACCCACAGTGAATTCTTGCAGTTTCAAGAATTCCTTTGGAAAAGTCACAGAAAAAACAGGATCATTGTCTAGTTTTTGTCAGATCTCCCCTGTTTTCTCTAGAGACATATTTATTGCACAGTTTCACACAAATAAGACCTAATTAGAAATATAAATATCTAAAGTTGAAGTATACATATGAAAATCATTAAACCTGCCAAAATTGTTTTCTACTTTGAAGTCCTTACTAGCACATACGGAGGATATTTGATAAATGTTTATTGTTGAATAAGCAACATGACATTAACTTGGGTGTAAGTTCTAACTCTTTTCCATGCAAATTTAAAAATAAGTTTACATAAGATTTATTTTGTCCAAAAACATTTAAGTGGAAATGTGAGTCAAGAACATCCTTCTCCCCTGCATCGGACGCTGAATTAGCTCTGCATTTCACTGTAAGATCAAAGTTCTCGCAATGCTCTTACATACATGTGACCTGGCACCTGTTACTGCTGTGACCTCAGCCCTCTCTCTCATTGACTTTGCCCTAGTCCCATTGGCCTTTTTGCTACTCCTCCAACAGACTAGGTCCTATCCTATGTTCAGTTATAATACTGTCCAGAACTTCCTTCAAAACTTCTACATTGATTTTTTTCTCAAGCATTCTCTAGAAGACTTTAATGAAGCCAACTCTGACCATCCTATTTAAACATAAGCTCTCCTTCACCCGCTATTCTCAGTGCTTCTTACTTTGCTCCACGTCCTTAGTCTTTGATAAATTTCATCTCCTGACATACTAGAGAACTTACATATCTTTATAAAATTATACGAATCTACTTGTAAGCTCCTGGAAAGCAAGAATATTTGTTTTGTTCAATATTGAATCCCAAGCATCTAGGGCAGTGCCTAAATAGTAGGTGCTGAATTAATATACGTTAAATGAAAACATGAATGAGCAGAAGCATTTTTACATTCTCCGACCAAAATCGGTCTCTAAATAGCCATCTTGCATTTCACAGCTAAAGTGTAAGGAGTCAGTAACTTTCCTAGTTGGCACCAGAGAAACATTAATGAATATTATTTTGCTAAGGCATAATTTTGCTAAGAGTATAGAGAAATTTGTAGGTAAATAGTATGCTTTAATGTTAAAGTCTGATGATTGTTACTTTATAAAATGTCAATTAAATAAGATGAAATAGTCACCCTTTTAAGTCTTCTGTAATCCTATGGCTTTAGATAATAGAGAGTGTGTCTCTCAAAAAGCACCAACATAATTCTCTGAACTTACATATTCTTTAAAATCATGTCTGTCTCAAATATGAATATAACCCTTTGATGGCTTGACACTTACAATTTCTCAATAAGTATTTGTCAATACAAGAATGCATTTCAAAAGTTTCTTTTCCTTAGCATCTATGTAAGTGCCAAAGATTCAAGCTTGAGCTGCTGAGACTTAGCAAGCTCTCCAGTGGTTTCATCACCTCTTCCCCCCACAACAAATTTTGGCTAATTGACTTCAGGGATCCTAGAATTCCTTATATTAAAAAAAAAAACAATAAAAATATTAAAGAGTTGAATCTCTTTTTTTTTCCAAATTGTCACACTTCTGTTATGCTCCTCTTTAATCTGCAGCTTAAGAAGATGTTGCCTTCACTTCAGTTGAATCTACAGCACCATGTTGAAAGAATCTCATCACTTTCTTCTCCTTGTTTTTATTTTCATCATTTATAAAAGTTTATTAGATTGACATACCAACTAACTCACTGATATCCTGCCACAGATGTAAGTTATACTGAACTCTGTATATTTGCAATTTTCTGTAAATTTTATCCTTGTTTTAATATTATACCCCAAAGGAAACAGTTCTATAGAGTGAACAGATATTAAAATTCCTGGCTGAATTTCTTCAATGACAAGAAAACAAAAAATCTTATTATTTTGGAGTCTATGGCCACTGCACAATATTTTGTAATACAAGGCGCTAATAATATATGTAAGGAAAGCACTGTAAAAAGAGATGGAATAACAAGGCTTAAATCAAATGTTTTGCTTTGGGGAATTTAATGAAAAACTTATAGAATGAGAGAAAGTGAAAGAAAGAATATTTAATCAAAAATCATCCTTCTTTAATGATTACTTTTCTATAGCCCTTTTGCTATTATCTTAAATATACCTACTTCATCAAAGCTTTTCCTTCATGTCTCAGTTAGTCAAAGAAGTTACTATGATCCAATTAAAACTTCAGATTCTTTTATTGCTGAGTTCTTTTAATACAGGTCAGTAAGAAGTATAACTTCTTGAAGGTTCCTACTATTACCACCATGTAATAAGTATGTATCAACGTTCAAAGGGAACATGAGATTTTGCTTTTAGACTATGATAATTCCTGGCTGTATTTCTTGCCTAGGAATTAAATTAAGGGATAAGAATTACATTCTGACTCCTCCGACAGAAGCAAACAAGCAAAAATAACATCAGCAAAACACCTAGAAGCATATATATTTCTACAATAGCATTCAAAAGGTACTTCCCCTCATAAAAGCAAAGTGGATGGGATTTCTACTTCCCAATAAACTAATTCAGTTAATATATGTTTTTTATGTAGCCTAACTTTTCTAGGCTCTAAAACAATGCTGTTCAGTAGACCTGTTAGCAATGATGATACTGTTCTAAATCTTCCTTGTCGGGTATGGTAGCCACACGTGGTCATTGCAGACTCGTGTAATCAACACAACTGAGAAAATGAAGGTATAATTTCACTTAATTTTAATTATTTGGAGTATAAACTTATATAACTGTATGTGGCTAGGGATTATCATAATAGACCGTGAAGTTTTAGAGATGTATCTTTGAGCATGTTCAATGGGAACTCTGCCAGCAGAAGATATAGTCTAACGGATAATTAAAATAGCAAAGAATAAGTAGGGCAAGTACTTGAGAGAGACTCTTTTCCAACTGTTATTATTTAAAGTGAGATGAAAGTCATTGGCGGTCAGAAGTCCCTAAATCGTAGGGATCGAGCAGGGAGCAATGCCCTCATTTGAACACTTTCAACAAGTATCACTTGTCATACACAGTTGAACCTTGAATGTTGCTGAGGTTGGGGCACCAACACCCCACACAGTTAAAAATACATGTGTAAATTTTGATTTGTCTCAAATTAACTACCAATTGCCTACTTATATAAAAGCCTATACCTATTTTTCTTAAATCAAACATAAATGTGGATACTTGTTTTTTGTATTTTCTTTGAGAGAAGACCAGGAATAACCACTTAATTGAATTGACTAGAATTTGGTTAATAGTGATTTCTCCTTTTACAAATAAAGGGAAAAGCAATTGTAGGTATTCACGGAAATTAAATAAAATATTTGATTTATTTTAAATATTGGGGGTAGTTTGCAAACCAATTGAATTGATGCTCATATATTTAAACAGTTCTTCCATCACATACTATCCATATCCCATAATGACATCTCAACAGGGTAAATACTGCTACCCAAATTTGATTTCAAAGACAAGTAAAACAGAATTATGACAAATGACTAACATAATGACAACTGTTCATGATTATACAGGGGTGACAAAAACATGTATACACATTTTAAGAGAGGTTATCCATGTATTACTTTTCAAGGTTGAATTGATACAGTAGTAACATGTGGTATGACATTCCTTCACAAGATGGCATTAATCAAATGAATGCTAGCTGTCACATGTGGCAGGCAGGACAGTCAAAGAAAATGGCAGAAGCATGGTTGCCATTTGAGGAGTGCAAGACTATTCTGAAGTGGTATTTGAAATTCAAGAACATTGTGGAATTAGGACAATAGAGGTGTGAATTTGCAACAAAATCTCCAATGTACCTAACAATTGCATGCATTTGTGGTAAGTTTGAGACTCATGGTACTGTTTGTTGTGTGCACAAGGGAAAATCTGGGAGGGTTTGCACAGCAATAAGTCCTTTGGTCAACTGCTCAGGAAGTATTTGCCATGATCAGAAGTGTCTAGAACTCCACTACAATCACTTTGAGCCCCTCTTGTAATTGCAGAAGTCAAACATGACTTGATTTCATCTTTTGTTATTGATATGCATTGAATATTACAATTTTAATGCAGTTTTTTCATTCTTAAAATATATATTCATTTTCTGACACCCTGTGTATTAAATCAGTGACAAAAATGTTACTTTAATCTCTTAAAAGGGGGAAGAAATAGCTGCTTTTTAATAATTCCATCTATACTTTCAAAGACTACTTCTTAACATTCTGTAAAAAATTTATTCTGCCAAAGAATTCACATATCAATTGACACAAATTTTCATAAATATTTAAGAAATCCAAAAGGAAATAAACCAAAAAAGAAATACAAATGCCAGGAAATTTTTTTCCTCTCTGATGTTTTGTTTTGGTTTTGGTTTTGGTTTTCAATTTCGTTATTTGGTTGTCTTATTTCATTGCTTATTTTTTTTCCCTTTGGCAAATTATGGGGAGTATGAGTGTGGGTATAGAAGTGTGTGTGTTTCCTATCTTTCTTAGGCTAATAAAACCAAAACCATAATTGGGTTTTAGCCTTCATATGAAAGCTATAAATTAGCTTCATAGTAGGGCTGAGTACATGGGATATTTTTTCTTCCATTCTTGAGATACTTTGCTAAGAAGAATATGTTCCAGCTCCATCCATGTAAACATGAAAGAGGTAAAGTCTCCATCTTTCTTTAAGGCTGCATAATATTCCACGGTATACATGTACCACAATTTGGGGAAAGGGGCA
>CAUYRH010153663.1:0-43822 GCA_963574655.1 Perodicticus potto | reverse complement strand
AATGTAGTTTTTACCATTTCTACTTTGTGAAGACTTAGACTTAATTTTTTTTTTCTTAAGTAATTTAAGTAGGTTTTATTACAACATGTGTTTCAAACCCGGACTAAAATAAATTTAAAGCTTTTTTTTTTTTTTTTTTTGTAGAAGAGTCTCACTTTATTGCCCTCGGTAGAGTGCTGTGGCATCGCAGCTCACTGCAACCTCCAACTCCTGGGCTTAGTGATTCTCTT
Source organism: Perodicticus potto (assembly GCA_963574655.1). Lineage (NCBI taxonomy): Eukaryota > Metazoa > Chordata > Mammalia > Primates > Lorisidae > Perodicticus > Perodicticus potto. The sequence continues at coordinate 43,592 of CAUYRH010153663.1, read as the reverse complement.
GCCTCAGCCTCCCGAGTAGCTGGGAATACAGGCGCCTGCCACAATGCCCAGCTATTTTTTTGTTGCAATTTGGCAGGAGCCAGGTTTGAACCCACCACTCTCGGTATATGGGGGCCAGTGACCTACCTACTGAGCAACAAGCGCTGCTCTAATCCAAACCTTTTTCACTTTCCATTTTACTATATTAGCGTATTGGCAGACTAGAGTCTAAAAAACCAGTTTCATTTATTCCTCAGTTTGAACAAGACAATATATGTTAAAAGAGGCAAAAGTGAAATCAAAAGGATATGGAGACCATTGACAAAGAAATTTCTAAATCAACTCACATAAGATTTCACAATATGTAGAGTTAATACAATCTATAATATTTTTAATTACTTGATTGCAAATAATCAATATTGACATTTAAGAGTATTCCTTAGAAATAACCTATTGATTATGTAACTCAGTTTCCATGGGCATGTATAAATCCTGTGTTTTGGAAGGAACAGTGAAAGAACTTACAATTTTCTCCAAATGGATTTTCCTTTGACAGTTAAATAATAATGAAATCTACTTAGATGCTTCAATTGTCATTGTTAATTGGCAACAGTAATTTCTACATTTTATATTAATTACTGAGAATTTTCATTCCCCATGGCGGCAGCATAAACTTCAATAGAATATTCATTATTTGTAATTTTAGTTTAGAAACTTATTCTATAATAACAATGAAACCACTATTCTAAGGATTTTCTGATTCCACTAAATCCATCCGTCGAATGTATTCTAAATGCTTAATATAGGACAGGTGTAATTTATTTCATTAAAAGAATGAGAGTATAATTTTCCATCATTTTTCAAGATACCCTTACCATGTGACAAAGAATAAATGAAAATGAAGAACTAAGATTAGAAATCAAAATTAATAGTTGTTTTGATTGATTGTTTGTGCAGTCAATAAACCTTTGTCAGTGTTGGCAGTCTGAGGTGATTTCATATTAATAATGAATCCTCATAGTGCATTGAATTCTTCTTTTTGTGTATGTACAAGTTTGCGTGTATAATTTTGTTTTGTGATTGAATCAGTTCTCTCAATTTGTATAGAGTTTTTCAGTTTTCTCATGGGGGAAGTGGGTTCCAAAGCAGAGAAATGGGGTACATTTGCACTGAAAGGAATGCCAACAGCTTCAGGTAGTTGTAAATTGAAGTTTTACATCCCCTTGGAGAAACTGTCATTCTCCCAAGTGTCATATTTAAATATGACCTCTTTACTTAAATATGAAAAAGGAGATAAAGACTTTATTTGCACTTTACCTTAAGGTTCAAATGGAAAGATGTTTCACTTTAGAGTCCTTTCCTGCCTGTTGTCCTTTCTTCATTCATTGGCTTTCTGGGGTTTTTTTTTTTTTGTTTGTTTGTTTGTTTAGATAAACTGAGCTTGTGATAATTTGCTATATTCAGAATAAATGGCCTGCTTCAGAGAAAGTTGACTGGTTTTAAGGCAGGGGATATTTTAACTTATTTGGCTGCCCTCAGGTGTAGCACTTTATGTTTCAAAGGCCTGGGAGCAGTTCTACCCTCAAATCTCTGCCTTCTTTATAACTTGTTCTCTAGAATATGTTCCAAAATAAGTATGTATATGGTTGACGAAGAATTAAATGTAATAATCAAGCAATTAACCAAGAGTGTTTTCTACACTATATAAAGACACAAATTAAGAAGACTACTATGGTATCCAAAAGCCATCTGCTAACGGATGTCAAATTGATGATAAAGAAAATTGAGTTCCCTTGGCAGTTGGTTTTTCTCCAGCTGCATGAAGCTATAAAAGAGCCATCAAAGAGAAATCTGCATTTGTTGTTAATTCAGAAGTGCATGATATAGGCACCGAGAAACCTCAGAGACAACTTTTTATTCTGAAAGTTGATGGTAGATTCCAGGAGAAGTTAGACATGGGGGCCTGGAACAGCGTTCAAGACTTTCTTGATAGGGTAAAAATGTAAAGAGTACGATTCTCATACATTATGTGTCCACACAAATACAATAAAAATATGATCAGAGCATGAAATAATGAACAAATCACTTTTGAAACAATCAGCCGTGTAAAGTTCGTTCAATCATTTATACACGTGTAACAGTTATTACTGTCCATATGCTCACGTGAGCCTCACTTTAAGGAAAACCTCATAATGGAGCAGTACTAGAAAGTAATCATACATTTGGATGATCTTTATGATTTCCATGGCCTGATAAAGACTAATATCGCTGACTGAAGTAAAGTGCCTTCCAGAATGTTATAATACTCATGGTCAAAGGAAACTTCTAGGAGTTATGGAAGTCAATGTCTGGGAAAAAATTGGGATCTGGACTCAGGTGAAAGTGAAGCTTCAGACTCATACATCATTTCTTATTTATTATGTGACCTTGGCCATATTATTTAATGTTCTAGTATATATGGGTATGTAAGAATGATAATAACAACCTTGCAAAATCGTTGATAGAATAAATGTATTAATGAGCTTCAAAATTTATTTCTATCAAATAAAACATTAAATATCTTATCAATGGGTTACTAAAGTACACTACCTGCTGAGGAATTTAAATGTATTATGGAAAGGTCACTGCACTGAAGTTCAGAAAATCTAGCTCATTCTTCTGGCATTCAATGAATTAACAAATCATTTAAGTTAGCTGGATCTTATAGCCCTGGTGTGTAATCTTAACACACCTGGAGGCCAAGGTTGGAAACTCTCTTGAGCTCAGGAGTGGGAAAGTGGACTCCTAAGAAGTCTACTTTATGTCTCAAAGCCCTGGGATCCTTTGGGAAAGGCCACTTTTCCCAAACTGAGTTTGGGATGGTACGGAAATTGAAAAGCCTCTATTAATTCTAAGATCCTATCTAACTTTAAGTTATTGAGTTACCTTCAAAAAATAAATTTAAACTATAAAACAATACACTTGTAGAAGAAGACCAATCTTCAAATTATTGCAATTTCTTGCATGTGTGTTTATTGTGGATTTTTCAAAAAGAAAAAGATAAAGTATGGAAAAAGCTTACTTTCGTAGTTTACTTAAGATTTATTTATTTATTTTGGGGGGCCTGGGCACAGTTGCTCACACCTGTTATCCTAGCACTCTGGGAGGCTGAGACAGGTGGATTGCTTGAGCTCAGGAATCCCATTGGGTAGAATCCCATTTGAGTAAGAGTGAAACCCCATCTCTATTAAAAATAGAAATATTAGCCAGGGGTTGTGGTGGTTGCCTGTAGTCCCAAATACTATGGGAAGTGAAGGCAAGAGAATTACTTGAGCTCAGGAGTTTGAGGTTGCTGTGAGCTATGACACCATTGCACTCTAGCCTGAGTGCCAGAGTGAGTATCTGTCTCAAAAAAAAAAAAATTATATACATATATATTTAATATATGTTCAATACCAGTGTATTTAACAGTAAGTAAACATGTGTTTAATTTATTCACTTAAGCCACCTTGTTAAACCAGAATCACTCAGAACAGTGTTTGACTTTTAGCAACTTTGAACATTAGAGTTGAAGAAGACTCAAAAATAACTATTTATTTTCTATTTTATGTTGAAGAAACATAACATATATGATAGATAAATCTAAGTGAAAGATAATTATTTCTAGACCCTGAGTTTATTGATTCCTAGACCACTTTGCTTTCCACATCACATATTACTAGTTACATATATGTACATATTCATGTTTTCTTTTTTTGAGACAGAGTCTCACTCTGTTACCCAGTCTATAGTGCTGCGGTGTCAGCTAGCCACAACACCCAGCTTATTTTTTTCTATTTTTGGTAGAGATCAGATCTTTCTCTCTTCTTCCTGCTGGTCTCACACTCCTGAGCTCAAGGTAGTTTCCCACCTTGGCCTCCCAGTGTGCTAAGATTACAGGTGTTAGCCACCATGCCTGGGCTCTATATTTTATTTTCAAGAATATTGGAAATGCAATCCATCTCCATCGCATTCTCTGTTCCTAATACCTTATTTGACTTTAAGTTAACTATGACTGAAATCTCCACATTTAGTTTCTTAGTATAACGTTGAACAAGCATTTCACAATGGCTGCTAACAAATGAAAATGTGACTGTCTTTCCAATTCCATTTTAAAATGTACCTAGGGGACGAAGCTCTCCGTATCCTCTATTGTAGGAACTCAGCAACCCCCATAGTCCTGAGTTCATTTTTTGCTATCAAACACTACAGTCTTTAGGAAGACAGCATATGGTTTTGATGTAAAAATACTAAGGTAATAACCAGTATTTAAATTGTCATTCAAAAATAAGACTTCCTTTCTTTTAGGCATCATTGTTTTTCCATCCACCTCATTTCTCCAGTGATCTGTTTTTTTGAGCCTGAGGGTTCAAAGCGAATTTAAAATTAGATAAATACAAAGAGGAGAACTGTTGCTATTTGGCTAGTTACTGCTAGTACAATAGCAAGTTTAAGTTGTTTAAATTATAAAAATATATGCAAGGCATGGTAATATTTTAAATATAGAAAACAAATTAAAAATACTTAAAACACTGATCTTCAGTGCAGGACAAAAGGCAAAATAATGACCAAGAGATAGTCTTTCCAACAAGTGATGCTGAAAATGCTGGACACCGTATGCAAAAAGAGAAAGAATTGATGTATAGACTTTACACCCTTCACAAAAATTAACTCCAGAATAGATTATAGACCTAAAATAAATTAAATCAAACTTCTAGAAGATAGGAGAAAATAGGGATGGTCTTGGGTCTGGCATTGACTTTTTAATATAGGACACCAACAGAATGAACCATGAAGAAAGACTTGATAAGCTTGACTTCGTTAAAATTAAAAATCGCTCTGAGAAAGACCCTGCCAAGAAAATGAAAGACAAGTCACAGACTGGGAGAAAATATTTGAAAAAGATGTATCTGACAAAGAACCATTATCCCAGATATACAAAGAATCCTTAGAACTAATAAAAAGAAAATGAATAACCCAATTACAAAATGGCAAAATACTTAAATAGACACCTTACCAAAGAAGATAGGCAGGTGACAAAAGGAATTAATATGTCCAGCATCATATGTGATTAACGATTTGCAAATTAAAGCAACAGTGAAATGCTGCTACACACCTATTTGACTGATAAGATTCTAAAACATTGATACCACTCACTAAGTGCTGGCAAGGATGTGGGGCAACAAAAACAATTCTTCACTGCTGGTGGGAATGTACAGTGGTCAGCTACTTTGGAAGACAGTCTCGCAGTTTCTTATAAAGTTAAACATACTCTCACTGCACCGTCCAGCAATTGCACTCCTTGATGTTTAACTAAATAAGCTGAAAATTTATGTTCACACACAAATCTGCACTCAGATGTTTACAGCGGCTTTATTCATAATTGCCAAAACTTGGAAGCAGCTAAGAAGCTAGGTTGGTAAATGGATAAAATGTAGTTCATTCAAGCAGTGAAATAGTTTTCAGCACTAAAAATAAAAGAAATGGGCTCAACGCCCAGTCAGGGTGCCAGCCACATACACTGGGGTTGGAGGGCTGAAACCCAGCCCGGTCCTGCTGAACGACAATGACAACTACAACAACAGCAACAAATAATAGCCGGGCTTTGTGACAGGCACCTGTAGCCCCAGCTACTTGGGAGGCTGAGGCAAGAGAATTGCTTAAGCCCAAGGGTTTGAGGTTGCTGTGAGCTGTGACACCATGGCACTTTACTGAGGGCAATATAGCGAGACTCAGTCTCAAAAAAATAGATAAATAAAAGTAAAATGAAAAAAGAAAAACTAACAGAGCACGAGCAGATATGAAGAAGGCTAAAATGCATATTATTAGTAAAAGGAGATAATCTTAAAAAGCTACATATGGTATGATTCCAACATGATATTCTGGAAAGGGACAACCTTCATAAACAGTAAAAATATTAGAGGTTGCTGGGGCTTAGGGTGGAGGAAGAGCTGATGAGTCAAAGCACACAGTACCAGAATGTTTACAGCAGAGAAGCTCTAGAGACGATACACATTCATGAAAATCCATAAAAATCTACCCCAGGAAAGGTGAAGCTTAACATAAACTATGGACTTCAGTGAAAATCAGGAGGCCATGTTGCTCCTCAATTTTTAGAAATGTACCAGGAGGGTGCAGGATGTTCCCAGTGAGAGTCTGAGGACATGGTGGCAAGGGATAGATGAGAAATCTCTGTGATTTTCTTGTGAACATAAAACTGGTCCAAAAACTGAAGTTTATTAAAATGAAAATCAGAAAATTATAACTTGACACACTTTGCTACCAGTGGGGCCATACAAACACTTAAACTTTTGTAAGACAGTTCCATAAAGAGCTGGCTTTGGGGATATTTTGTTGGAGGTGAGAAAAGATTTATAGGAAATTTGTTAAATAAATGCATGACCTAAAAGTCATGTATTTTAAATCCAGAAAATTACTAAAAGAGGAATTATAGTAGAAAAGAGAGAACAAAAAAAAAAAAATACAAAATACACTGCCTGTAATTCATCTAAGTCTTTGCAGTGGAGGTCTGCTTTAAATATTCTCTATAGAAAATTAATCACTAACTTGTGAGTTTTATCGGTTTTGTTTCTTTCTAACTTGATATCAAGGTCTATCTATTGAGAGTGGCCGTGAAGCAAGATAAGCCATTCTCCAGAAGGAAGTCTTAAGTCATTCCCTGACTAGAAGAAAGAGAGGTGTAGACACGTGGATCAGATGAGACACAATGAGGAGATGACATCAAAATGTAAGAAACAGGGCAGCACCTGTGGCTCAAAGGAGTAGGGCACCGGCCCCATATGCTGGTGGTGGCAGGTTCAAACCCAGGCCCAGCCAAAAACTGCAAAAAAAACTTAAGAAACAGAAGAAATGTATTACTTATAGATCCTGGAGAGGTTGATGGTGCCAATGGGGATACTTCTGAGAAATGTGTCGTTAGGTAATTTCATCACTGTGAGAACGTTATTAACTGCCAACCTAGGAGGGAGGGTTTTTGGCGGGACCTCATCTGTTGTGCATAATGTAGTGGTATATTTTGAAACTATTAAGGGTAGGGTATAAATGTCTTATCACAACAAATAAGTGAGATGTTGGTTATGTTAACAAGTTTGATGTAAGCTTTCCACATTGTATGTCAAATTACCACATTGTACCCCATAAATACATTAATGTACACAGTTATGATTTAATAAAAAAAATTTAAAAAACACTGTAAACCTAGGTAGAGCCTACTATACACCTAGGTATATGGTATAATGGGGCTATGGTTCCTGAATTACAAACTTGTGTAGGAGTTTCCAGCCTCTATTCTTTTCTGCTACACATTGGAAGAATAAAAGTTGTTTCGAGCCACACATTAAATGCAAAACAAACACTAAAGAATGCTGATGAGCAATAAAAAATTAAAGAATTAAAAATGACCCATGCATAATGCATGCTTTTCATGATATCCAACACCACAGATGAGCAAAACAGTCCTCAAATAATCTGTACGCAGTCCATGGGCCACAGGTTGGACACCCCTGCTGTACTGCATGTTAGTGTACTGAATACTGTAGGTAGTTGTAACACAATGGTACATATTTTTGTATCTAGCTGTATCTAAAGATAGAAAAAGAACCGTAAAAATATAGTCTTATAATGTTATAGGACCACCATCCTTTCCATCGTTAACCAAAACATCATGTGGTCCATTGCTGTGATCTTTGGGTTCGGTATCTGTAAAAGAGCCCTAAGTAATAATGCCTGCCTCAGCAAATAACTGCACACCTGTGCAACTTAACGATTAAGCAGAGTTAGTAGGAAGAAAAGAAAAATGACTAGGGAAGCATAAAAGCAGCGTGCCAAAAAGCCTCTCGTAAATAGTTGAAGTGAATAAGTAGATTGCTCTGATTAGATTTAGGGGAAAATAGTTCCTGGTAACTCTAGAGAAAACCACAAAGGACTGTAGTTTGATGTTACTCAAAGGGAAGCAGTGAGATTTTTATTCCACTGACCTTGCAGATATCTGCTTCATCAGTCTGCCTGAGGCAGGTGTCAATGATGTGTGCAGTAAATATAAGCTGATCATTCTGATCTGGGAAGTGAAGGGGTTTAAGGGACAAGGTTCTATTCCCTGTTTTCCTAGACGAGGTAAAGGTAACTTAATAAAATAGAAGAAATTGTACAAAAGTCTAAAATTTTTCCATAAAAAAATGGAAAAGACAAACACAGTTTGTGCCAATTCTTGGTAAAATGGAACAGTGTTTTTTGTTTGTTTGTTTGTTTCTTAGCAGACATGATTAAAAAAGCAAAAAATACTTTAAATGAACATTAAAGGATACAAGCTATTGCCCAATCATGGTATTTTAATAAATACAATTAGGAAGTGGTAGCCAGACTTGAAGTTACTTACAGATGAAGAATAAAGACAAGGAAACATGACTACCCATATAAAAGAAAGTGGAGATCAGACTCAAACTCCTGGCACCTACTATGATTGCTGTACCTATAAAAGGAAGAGAAAGTGAAGAGCGCTGAGGTTTGCAGCCAGTTAAAGCCAATAATTTATCATAGGTCAAAGACAGTGTAATGACTGGGTACCTCTAAAATGATAACATGGAGTCTCATAATTTTGTGCTCTTCTCATGTAATTTCTGTTTTGGTAAGAAAGACATGTGTGGATAAAATCAATGAACTGTATTTTAAGTGGCTCTAACCAACTTTTCCAGGCTATTGACTATCCCTTTTCAGATTGAAGTTTACAATAGACATCTAGGTCAAGTTATTGACAAACAGAATTACTTACATAACAGAAAAGTAAGAAAAAATATAATATTGCAGAATCACAAAGAATCACTATTGACTGCAGTTTGGAATACAAAATAGAAAATGTACAAAAAGACAGGCAAATATTAAACCTGAAAGTGTAAGTTCTTTTAGTTCAATCATTTTTTTGTGTGTGTATACAATAAATGTAAATTTTCCCCAATAGGAAGGATTGTTTTTTTAAGTAATGGGAAGTTTTAAGGACATACCTTAGTTACTATATATATTTATGTATACACACACACACATATATATATATAATTTTTTTTAAGAGACAGAGTCTTACTTTGTCACCCTTGGTAGAGTGCTATGGCATCACAGCTCACAGTAACCTCCAGCTCTTGGGCCAAGGCGATTCTCTTGTCTCAGCCTCCCGAGTAGCTGGGACTACAGGTGCCGGCCGCAATACCCGGCTATTTTTTATTGCAGTTTAGCCGGGGCCGAATTTGAACCTGCCACCCTTGTTATATGGGGCCGGTGTCCCACTGAGCCACAGGCACTGCCCTATTACTATATATATTTTAAAGATTTATTTTCTGTGCAGATAATGGGCATCCTATTTATGAATAGGCCAAGTGTAAGACTGAGATGTTGGAAAGATACTTTTCAGTGTCTAAGAGGTTGTAATAGATGAACTCTAAGATACTCTCCAAGCTTTAGCTCTACCAAGTGCTAAGAAATTAACACCCTCATTGTTGCCTTTAGTATCATAAGGAAGCATGGTATATATTATATGCCATGCCTAAGTTAAAAATTATGCATATGAATTTAGGAAGAAAACTCTCATAGGCTACTTTTGGCCCCGTCTCAGAATAGGCTGTTTAGCATCAGATGACTTTGAATACTCTATCTTGTGTTTCTTTGATTCATATCCAATTATGTGTCTGTTAAGCAAACGAGTCTAGGCTTTAACGTCAGTTAGAGGTCATACGAACAAAAATGGTGGCAAAAATATAATATCACCATTCATTTTTATGTAAAACCTAGATAAGATTTTTAGAGTGCCTCATGGTTTGGCAAGCCATATGTTTGTCATCTATTTTAATTAATACAACGATGCACAGGTATCTCTCACACAATAAAAACAAATGTTGTAGCTGAGTGTTTCCTACTCAAAAAAACACCAGCAGCATCAGCACATACGTAGTAATTGTGTTCCTTCCAAATGAGTAGTTGTAGTCCTATGATGGAAGGAGACTGAATTGGGAGAAGACTGGAGAGCCTTGGCTTGTGAAAATTATAAACATTTTCTTTTTCTGAGACAGACTTAAATGGGAATCCACTTGACCAATAAATTTCTTAAGATTTTGCTTGACAGTCAATCTTGTGTCTTTAACTAGAAGGCCTGGGTTTCTTGTTGCTATAATATAAATCCTTACATAAAATATAAATGTAGTTTATAGATTATAAAATTATTTTGATAAAATTTTAAAGATACATAAAAGGTACTCAGTAGATAATTTTCAAGAAATAATGATTTTTTTTTATTGAATCATAGCTGTGTACATTAATTCAATCCTGGGGTACAGTGTGCGGGCTTCACATACAATCTGAGATATTACTTCTCAGTTGTTCATTAAAGAACATATACACAATAGCTTGTAATTCTTCCTATCCAACTCTCAAAACTAGTGAACAAATACACAGAGGTAAAAAACGATATCTTGTTTAACATACACTAATTCCATAAACAAAAAATCCAAGCTGTAGCTCTAGAAGTAGCTTGTTATTTCCAGTTTTAAAAAATATCTAAACAAAAAGAACAAATCATTAAAACAGAAAAATTCATTTGTTTACATGAATTATGGTCAAAACTATTAATAGACAAATTGGCATACAGGTTGACAAATGCTACATATGAAGAAAAAAGTACAAGCCCTACCTATTATACCAGCATTATGTCACATAATAAATTTAAGAGTGATTATGCCTTCAGAAACTACCCATGGCTCCATTAATACAAGTTTCCTTGTAAGTTTCCATGTACCATACTGTCAGAAATGATTGAGATTCCACATGCTCTGTGTTGTATGAGGATTTCAGTCAAAAATTTCTCCAAGTCTACAGATGCAACATTTTGATGCCTATAGAGTGAAAATTGTTTCAACAAGAAATAGTTGATTAAAAAAAAAAAGAAAAGAAAAAACAGAAAAAGATAGAAAGAAGAAGAATCTAGTCTACCTCTGCCAGTGGTTTAAGGAGACAGTAAGGAGCTAACGCCAAGGAAAGTGAGGAAGGGTTATTTAAAAAATTGATTCTAATTAGGCACCAACAAGCTAGCAAAACAAAACAAAACAAACAAAATCCCTTCTCTATTTGAGGACAACGTAGCAACTTATATTCACCCAGCCTGTTTTATTTCCATCAGATATGTTGGTAGAAATCATTGCAGTAATCCTCATAAAATGTGTCTCTGATAGGAATTAGAAATAGATGATATTTTTCCTACATAATGGTTGATAAAAGTTGCTAAAAGTCATACAGCAATTCAGTAATTGTAAAGTAAAATCAGAATCCAAGCAATCGCAAATGTTAATTTACTAATCTACTTCCTAGCCTGCAAACCACGGCAGATCTAATGTTTTCAATTTCTTCCCTTCTTCAATTGGTCTGCATGCTTCACTTTCGCTGGTGTTAGTCTGCTATTTTTGAACAGCAGATGATTAGCTGTTAGTGTAAAATATAATTTCTCTTTAACTTCTGAGGACTTCAAAATAAACCACATTACATAAAAGACATGAGAGAAGGCTAATCATAGCCTAAAAATATCCAGAAAACAATACAAAACAAAAGTCATTTATTACTTCTCTACGTTTGAAGGACAGGTATGTAATATATGTCTACACATCACACTGATGGAATAATGTATACTGACCTGTGACAATGACCTAAAATGTATCTCTCACATCATTTTTCATATTAGACCTTATGGGAAAAGGGAGACTAGCGTAAATTGCTCTTTTGTAATAATGCCAGCTCTTTCCTCTCAATCTGAGGCCATAGTACCACTCCTCAATGTGGCCCTTGTAGAGACACTTACAGTAGCCATCTCACAAGGGGCATGTTGGAAAACGAAACCAAAATAATGATAATAATAACAACAACTTGGATAATGACTGATGGCTTCAGGGCAGGTCCACAATCAATAAATTCATCATTTAGTATCTCTCTTTGATTGTGTTGAGTAATTGATGCTTGTCAGGCAAAAACTATGATTTAGCTCTTTCTTTTTTTAGCAACAGCAGAAGGAAAACAGGGAAATATTAGCAGGATAGAACAACCCACATATTAAAGATTTCTGAAGTCTGTAGATAGCAGTGCTTCTCAGTAATTTTTAGCACAGGAAAAGCACTCCTACTGTTCCCAGGCTTATAGCACACTGTTAGCCATTATGCTTCAAATGGAAACATTCTGGAACAGTCTCAAGCTGACTGTCTCCTTAGCCAGCGAGCCTGTCAACATCTGAAAGTCTATGTTATCAGTATCTCTTCTAGTAGGAGTGTTATTTAACAGGGTATCTCTGCAGTCATCCTTGGCACACCTGGTCACAAGAACACATGATTTACACAGCTGCCTGGTAGGGGTTTATGTTGAGAGAGATTTTGGCAGATGAGGCATAAAATTTGAAAATATGCAGCCAGGGAGATGGGTTGTATGAAAACCCTGTGCTCCATAAATATCACTCTTTTTCTCATGTAGTTCGTAAGTCTTCTAAACTAAATAAAAAAGGGACAAAGTTACAAGAGATTGTATCAGCATGTTAGAAAATAAATAGATTTGTTACGATCTGGCAAAAAGAAATACTCAATATTTAGATGTTTCGTTATACATTTCATCGGTGACTAAACCCATTGGCCAAGATAATATTGAATGACAAAAGCTACGAATATGAAATTAAGCATGCAAAAACAGGTCAGAGACAAATTAAGAAAAAATAGACACTATTCAACTGGAGAGGGAAAGTAAGAGTTAGGGATATAAATAGGGACCGTCCTGGAGAGTCACTTAGCTCTATTTATCTTAAAATCGGAGGCACTGAAGAAATCTGTTATATTAAAGAAGAAAAAAGGATAGAAGTCATGACTTTGCTATTATATCCTCTGTACAGATTCTCAATTCATCTCTATTGTATACAGGTACTGAATAATAATTTTTTCTGAATAATAATTTTTATCACACTACATCCCTTGAAGAGAAAATTAATCCATGAAATATTTTAGAGATATACCCTGAACCAGTTGTTTCAACTTACTAAAATTATTCATAATAGTTAATAATGTGACTTTTTCTTTATCATTACCATTCTTAGTACAAATTATTATGAAATGCTAATTCACTGGAACATCTTATTTTGAGAAGTCATGACTAAGAATATTATATAGCCATGTGCATCTTACTGCTTCCCCTCACCCCCCAACTTCACTACCGCATGTGTTATTTAAAATACATTTACACCTTAGTGAGAATAATAGCGTTAGGGTCTTACTTTAGGAGCGAAATAGGAGACTAATACATATGTAAAGCACCAATAATAAATGTAACTACTGAATAGCGAAGCATAAAACCTGTCTTGGATGTGCCAAGGATATAGAAATTAACACTATCAATTACTTGTCAAAATAAAATAGTGAAATTTGAGTCAACTCAGCCTACATGCCAATTACTCCAAGAAGTCTTCCAATATATCCTCAACTGTAACTGGCATTTTACTTTTCTTAAGTCTCAGAGCAATTTACTGATACCTCCGTTATGGAAAAAATATCCGTTGGCCACATGGATTGTTTTTGTTATGCCTGAGTTAGGGTTATAAGTGTACCCATCACCCAGATAGTGTTCATTGTACCTGGAAGGTATATTTCCTCCCAGCCTCCCCCTACCCCTGCTTGATTTCCACTGAGTTTGAATACCCTGTGTGCACATGTGGGCTCATAGGTTAGTTCCCATTTAGTAGTAACCAAAAGCATTTGTACCCATAATCAAAGAAAACCCACACTACTGTGGGATTATGAAAATCAATGAAATCCTGCTAAATGCAATAGCATCAATGAATCTTAAAAGCACACTAAGTGAAAGAAAAAGACTTAAACTACATATATAGCATGATCTTATTCATATAACATTCAAAACTAGGAAAAACTAAACTCTCTAATGTTTTTATTGCAGGTTTTTTTCCCCCAGGGCTGGGTTTGAACCCACCACCTCTGGCATATGGGGCCGGCTTCCTACTCCTTTGAGCCACAGGTGCCGCCCTTCTAATGTTTTTTGAGATAAATAAATAGGTGGTCAAACTACAAAGAAACAAGGAACTGTTTGCCTTTGAATTCTGGATGGTGTTTACTTTTAAGAGCGAGAGGGGTGAGACCAGAGCAGAGGTGACACCGGTGTTCGACTTCTTGACTTGGTGATGGGTACACAGGGGCTCACTCTAAATGCATTTATTTTGCTGTACATGGACAATATTTGTTTTTCTATATATGTTTGTTATATTCCACGATTTAAACAAAAGGTGAAAATAAGTTTAAGTGGTTTTCCCAGGGTCAAGGAGCTAATTCCTCACAGATTCAGATGGGTCACTCTGTCACCGAGACCTGGTGACCTCAGCATGACATGGTCTGTCACCTGTGAGGTTCTACCTCCTCCACTCTCTACCCTCCTACTCAGTGTCCTTCATCTAGGTGCCAGGCTGTACTAGCATCTTTTCTAATTTATTGAAAATAATAAAAAAGACTTTACTTTTGATTTGCAAGAGCCTTGTCTGGAAATAATAATAAAAGGAACAGTTATGTTTTCTTTCTCTTTGAAAAAAATGATAGGTTCACCATTCCAAATAATTCAATCTGTACTTTATCTCTTCTATTCCTAGAGAAATTTCTTAAAAGAAGGAGCTGATTCATTTTTTAAATGGCAATATTTGAATAAGTAACCTTTTAAATGAACGGATGAAGTAGTGATGTTACAGCAGCGAGGGCTGCTGTTCTCATCCAAGGCTCTGTATCAGCTTCTTCCGAACTTGGTGGTGGCTGGCAGAATTTGGTTTCTTGTGATTGTTGGACTAAAGTCTCTGTTTTCTTGACATACTACACTGTTCATAGTCAAGCAAACAAGAGAGAATTGAATCTTTGTTGTACTTTGAATTTCTCCGACTTTTCTTTAGACCTTGCTCTTCTGTTTCTAAAGTGTATCCCCCACTGCTGGATAATCCAGAGTAATCTTTGTGTTTTGAGTTCACCTGATTAGTAAGTTTACTAACATCTACAAAGTTCCTTTTGACATATAAAATAACACATCAAAAGCACAGGAATGAAGGTGTAGAAAGTTGTGGGAGCCATAATTCTCCTATTATTCCCAACTTGTCTGAAACTCTATCATTTAAGACATATTTATCAGAAAATGAATGCATACTCTTTATCAGACAAATACTCATAAGTATGTCAACACAGTCATCACTCACATTAATATTTCAGTGTGAATTAGTTTACTCAAAATCTTACCTTTTAAAAATTCACATTTGCACTTACTAAGTAATAAGACTTTTAAAGATGAAAGGAAAATATGAAATGATGCTGTAGGTTTACTCCATAGAGAAGTATTTCCCAGTGGGAAATCAGAGTGAGCCTTGGGTTGAAAACTGAAGTGTGGCACTCGAGAAAAGGGATTGCAGACAAGGGAAGAATGAATTATGCAGAGGCTACAACAAATCATAAGCCAGCTTTGTATGGGATGGGAATTTTAATACCAAGTTGGGTTAAGTAAGATGGACCCCCTCCTTTACCAATTACTCAAACACCACTCCCCCAACCCCACACACAATGCTCAAATAGAGGTACAAGGATATAATGTACTGAGTTTTTGGAGGTGAAAAACCTGTTTCTTTCTCCTGGAGCATCATGAAGTATTTTCATAAAATAACAACAGACTGGAGGTTGAGATAAAGGGGCATTTAGAATAGAAAGAAAGATACCATATATAACAATTTCTAACAATTTCAAAGTGCTCCTTAACTTGCAGAAATAAGCTTGTCCATTCAATTATTGTATTATATTTTTAAAGAAAGAAAGAATTTTCTTTCAGTCCAAAATCGAGCTCATGCTAATCCAATCATAACCTTAACAGGGAGTGAAACCAATTTCTATTTCACTTCACTGCACCATAGTATCTGATCTTTTTCTATTGATAGTTACTGCATGCAATTTTCATTAGAAGAGTTTTAAACATCAGAGGTAACATTTGGAGTCTACAGTGGATTCATAGCTGCTCTTTCTTATTTGGTTACTTCATAATTAGGTTATAACTTTACAAGAAAGCATGTACAAGGCAATGGGTCACAGCTCTAAAGTTATAGAACCAATAAAATCACCCAGGGTATATCATTATTTGGAAATGACTTATAAGCAGTTTCATTTTATTGTCAAACATTTTATAATTCCTTCTGCAAAGACAAATGTGCTCAGCTTGATTTGTGTTTGTCCTTGCTTTGAATCATGTTTGCAGTCATTTTTTTGAATTTACAATTAATCCCCTTTACATTGATGTTACACTATTCTAAACTTTTTTCTCCTTAAATTTATCTTAGTGGTGATTGCTTATTACATTTTTATAATGTAGTAATTATAATATGTACATAATGCTTTGAGGAGCCTGACAGAAAGTATTTTATAATTTTATTATTTAGTTCCTCAAACAGTTGCAAATAACATTTTCATAAAGTCTAAAACACGTAAACGTGACACAGATTTTAATGTTGTTGGAAATCCAGTAAGTCAGAAATACTTTATGTAAACACAAATTACCATTTTTACACACTCCTGGTCAAACTGCAGGAGACCTGGGCCTGAATTCAGTTACCTTTGCTCAGATTGCAGATCATACACTTGTATAACCACATAGACTATAGCAATAGATTGAAAAGATTAAGTGTATGGTCTATTGTTGCTGTTTTTTGATACTGTCATTTTTTTTCTGGGATAAACTAATAAAAAAATAAGTCTTAGAAAAATAGTGGGGATGAGAACAAAGAAATTAGAACCTAGTTATATATAGTTCTTCCACTTGGGCATATCAACACATCAGTTAAATTCTAGGATTTCATTTAGCATGGGTGAACAGGTGAGGCTGAGCTAGAGCTGAAACCAGTTACTTCCTAGTTCTGAAAATATAGAAGTTTATGGATCGATAAGTCTTCTCCCTGTGCTTGAGCTATTATTTGATTGTTATGACTGACATTTTGGATGACCCATTAACTGTTGTATTAATGATTCCCCAGAGAATCAGAACCCATAGGTTATGGATAGATATATAATATCATGGAGCTGAGAAGTTCCAGGATGGCCATCTTCAAGGAGGAGAACACAGGAAATTCAGGGGCAAAGTTCTAGCACAAACTCAAAGGCGTGAGAATCAGGAGTGCTAATGACCAAAGGGAGAAGATGGATGTCCCAAAACAAGTAGAGAGAGAAAAATTTTCCTTTCTCTACCTTTTTGTTCTATTCGAGCCCTCGGGAGGTTGGATGATGATGGTGCTCACTACCCACATTGGAAAAGTCAATCTTGTTTTACTAACTACTAGTCTCTTCTGGAACCACCTTCACAGACACACTCAGAAATAATGTTTTAACAACTATCTGGGCATCCATTAGCCCAATCAAATTGATGAATAAAATTATTTATTACAATGATTCTTTTAAAACAGCAACATTATTTTTAAAGAAACACAATAATAGTAAGAATATGAACTTCAGGTATATCTTTGACATTTGACTCTTGAGTATTCGAACTCAGAAAAGCCCAAGAAATGGGAAGAATTTATTAATTTTAAGTTACTAGTAGGATGTTATCTTTCTACTCTAACTGGATCGACTAATGTCATTATTCAAAGATTCATTTCGTATATGTGGAACTATTTTGAGATAATTAATAAGCAAATTTGTTATTTGAAATTAAACACTAACAATTGTAACTAGAAAAAATATCAAAGTTTATACAACTAGCAATAAGAATACTGAAAAAAGTGAAAATAAATCAACATACTAGTTCTGACAGGTAAAAAATAGAAAAACTGAGTGACACACAGAAAACAGATAATATGAAAATTCAGTAAAGTGTACCCACCTGAGATAATTAATTTTTAGATTAATTTTACCACTTAGCCAAGGATTTTCACAGATTCCTTATGAAAAGGTTATTATAAGTTGATGTCAGAACTTCTCTGTATATTCCTGGTTCAAGATGGTAAACTCAGCCCATGTGTGTTTTCCTTCTTCCCTACCAAAATCCAAAGAAATCGAAAATAAATATTAAAAAAAACTCACATACCAGCACTGTGTATTAGAAGGCCAATAGATATAATATGAACAGATGAAACAGAGCAAACAAAGCTATAGCTCGAAGAAGAAACAAGAGGTGCCAGCAGTAAATATACCAGCCATTCTCTCCAGAGGAAATGAGGAGCTCCAAATTGCCTATAAGCCTGGCAACAATGCTTACGTGATCTGGAAGTCTGAACGCGACAAATTTTTTTTTTGTGTGAATATTATTATTAATAATATTAAGGTACAATGTAACATTAGCTATATGCAGCTAATGTTATTAATATCAAAGCCTTTTGATGCTATTGTATAATGAGGTAGCCCCCACTTTCTACATACAAGCCCTGCATTGACAGAGAAACTAGTTACTCCCAGGCTAAAACTAGAAAACTGCTCCCAAATATAATGACTATTATACATGAGAGGGCTGGAAATTCTAGCATAGGTTTTATTAACATACCAAAACTTTTCCACGTTGTAATTTTTATTATTTTTTAATTTGCCTGGAAAGTAGGCGAATGCTTGCTTTCTGTCTGCCGTTCCAGGAAATGCGGAGAGTCAGTCCCTACACAAAGCAGAAGCAATGTGAGGAAAGTGACCTGCAGAAAAACGGAGAAAAACAACATCAGCATGTATCATATGAGAAATACTTGGAGAGGTGCCTCAGCCAGAGTAACCAAAGAATATGTATAAAATAATATCAGAGAAAAAAGCAGGCAGAATCTCTATATTATAAAAATATTTTCCAGGTGAAAATAATGCAGACTGCAAAGAAATCAGTCTAAGCTGGAAACAGATACAGGGCACTAAGAAAAATGTTAGTGCAGTATATACTTCTTTTGTTTGTTTGTTTTTCAGCATCTGAACCTCCTACAGTATTTTATTTCAAAAATCTCTTTAACTTGGGACTTTGGGGATAATTTTATAACTTATCAGCAGCTTTTCACCATTTCACTGGTGGTGATGTATTGTCCAGTTATCTAATAGCAGTGTCATCAGTGACCTATGTTGTCCAATCAGTGGCTGAAAAGATAAAGACAATTTGATGTACATACATTAGGGAATAGTATTCAGCCATGGAAAAGAGTAAAATCCTGCCATGAGCAGAAGTGTCAAGAGATCTAGAGGACATTTACACACTAGGTGGAATAAGTCAGATCCAAAAAGACACATGCAATGTGTTCTCACTCGTATAGGGAAATTTAAAAAGTTGAGTCCATAGAGACAGAGAGTAGGATAGAGATTACTAGAGAGAGGGGAGGATGGGAAGAAAAGGTTTGGGGAGAGATTGAGCAATGGATACAATGTTACAATTAGGAGAAATAACTTCTTCTATTCTAATGTGCAGAAGAGTCACTAGATCTTACAACACCGTCTTGTGTGTGCTCCTGTGGCTCTGCGAGTAGGGCACCGGCCCCATATACCGAGGGTGGTGGGTTCAAACCCGGCCCCGGCCAAACTGCATCAAAAAATAGCCGGGTGTTGTGGCAGGCGCCTGTAGTCCCAGCTACTCGGGAGGCTGAGGCAAGAGAATCGCCTAAGACCAGAAGCTGGAGGTTGCTGTGAGCTGTGACTGCACAGCACTCTACCAAGGGTGACAAAGTAAGACTCTGTCTCTACAAAAAAATAAAATAAAATAAAATAAAATAAAAGCAAAGGTGTGTAACAAGGAAAATATTTCAGATTGTATATAAAGTCAGCACATTGTGCCCCATGATTGCACCAATGTACACAATTATGATTTAATAAAAATTAAAAAAAAATCTGAGTTCATAAAAAAAAAAAAAAGCAAATGAGTGGAAATGTGTTTTTAACAAACTAAAGAAGTAGAATTTAAATGTCCCCATCACTAACAAGTGATAAATAGTTGAGCTGATGAAAATGCTAATTACGCTGATTTGATCATCACACAGTGTACCTTATATCCCAACATCACATACTTCTCCATGGATATGTACAATTTCAACGTGTCAATTAAAATAAATAAAACCAAGTCTTTTAAACAAATGTTGCTGAGGGTTTGAATATCCACATGCAAATTAAAAAGCTAAATATTAAAAAAAAAAGCTTAGACAAAACCTTTAAACTTATATAACAATTAATTCAGAACAGATCCTTCACTTAAGTGTAAAATGTAAACTCTAAAATGCCTAAGGGAAAACGTAAGAGCTAATTGTGGTGAACCTTGAATCAGATAAAATATCTAACGCACAGGATGCTCCCAGGTGAGCAGCATGACTCACACTCATAATCCCAGTACTTGGAGAGGCTGAGTTGGGAGGATCCCTTAATGCCAACAGTACAAGGCCAGCCTGGGGAAAATAGCAAGATTCTGTTTTTACAAAATATATATATATATTTTTTATTTTATTTTATTTTATTTTAGTTATTGCTGGGGTTCCATTGATAGTACAAGGAATCAGGTTACACTGATTGCATTTATTAGATAAATTCCCTCTTATCATTCCATTCCATCCCCAAGAGGTGTAGCCAGCGAATATTGGTATGCATGTGTAATCCTGGCTACTTGGGAGCCTGAGGTGGGAGGATCACTTATGTCTGGGAATTGGAGGTCACAATAAGCTGTGATCATGTGCGTGCATTCTAGCCTGAGAAGCAGCAAGACCTTTTCTCTTTAAAGAAAAAAAAAAAAAGATCCCTAAAGAAAATATTGTTAAAGTGGATTTCACCAAAATAATTTAAAAAGTGTATATTTCCCTGTGAATGATGTTAAGAGAATTAGACGCCATGCTATAATGCTATAGACTCAAAAAAGATATTTGCAAAGGTGGTGTCTCCCAAACAACTTATAACCATAGTTTAAAAATAATTCTCAAACCTCAAAGAGAAGCAAATAATCTAAGGAAAAATACAGGCTAAATATTTGAATAGACACTTCATCAAAGAAGATATATGAGGCAAATTAACATAAGGAAAGATATCTAAGATTATTAGTCATTAGGGTAACACAAGTTAAAAACACAAAGAGACAGCACCAGACATCTATTAGATTGGAAAACAATAACTATAAGAACAACCTGAACAAGCTATGTACACTGGGAAGTTTGCAGAGTAGTCAGAAATTTCATATATTGCTGGGAAAAATATGTAAAAATTGTACAAACAAGAGTATGTCACCTTCTTATAAAATTAGATATATACTTATCAAATGATGTAACAATGTCCTTCCTAGGTGTTTATCCAAAAGAAATAACATCCTTGTTCATAAAAATCTGAACATGTTCATAGTAGCTTTGTTTATAAGCTCCCAAAAGAAAAATGAAATAAATGTCTTTCAGCCAAAGAATGGATAAACAGAGCTTAGTGAAGCCGCACAGTGAAATAATACTTGGTAATAAGAAGGAACAAATTGTTGACACAAATGATAATACGAATGGATTTCAAATGCATTATCATAAGGAGGAGAAACCAGGCTCAGAGGCTACATGCCACGTGAGTCCATTTGCATAATGTGACAGAAAAAGCAAAATTATAGAGACGGAGAAAGAATGGTAGATGGCAGGTTTTAGGAAGGAGGGAAGGGGTTGATAACAGGGGACAGCTCTGGGAAATATTCTGGGTGAGGAGTTACCAGACTGTCTGGTGCAGTAGTTACACAACGCTATGCATTTGTGAAAAGTCATAGACCTACACACCAGAGTGAATTTTTCGGTATGCAAACATAAAATATGTAAATTAAAATTAAAATGTAATTGGGGAAATTTCCAAATATAGTTCTTAGATAAGTAAATGTTGTCAACAATAAAATTGGAAAGCAGGAAAACTGATGTGGAGGGTAGTGTAAGGAGTAAATAGATGTGCTTATACTTGATTTAGAAACAGAAACAAATGTACCTATGTTATTTAGAAATATGAAAATAGACAAGGGAATTAAAAACTAAATTATTTTTTCCCTAAGGTGTCTTGGGGGTGTTTATATACGTATTTACCCCTTCAATTATGATTGAGTTTTAAAAGAAGGTACATCTATCTTTTAGTAAAAATAAACAATGTTGTGTTTATAAACTATAAGTATGTATATAGAATTACATTGAGTAATAGAAGGTTATATAATGTATAGTAAGTTGATCTTATTTAATAATGTAACTTTAATAGTTTATATGAAATCCTCCTGGTGTTGTCACAATGAGTGGAGTTGAAGAAGCCATCTTGTTTTTGTTTCCAGCTGATTTCTGGATCCATTGGACCCTAAATCAAGTGAATCATAATTACTTTATGAACACTGTGAGTACAGCAAACATACAATTTGAGCCACCCTCCTTACAGAGCTGCATCGTAGTCTAATTTTTGTCAGTACTTGCTCCATGGTCTTTTACAATATGCAAAGTACTCAATGCGGCTGCTTTAGGGGATTCTAAAAGTAGAATTCTAACAAACAGTAATTAATTCACTAAAATATATGTGTCTCATATATTTAGTCAATGAAATAAAATTCTCAAGACAGCAAACCATTCTGGATCCTACTGTACAGTGCTTAGATCTCAGGAGGAAGCTAGTGAGACAAAATGCTGTCTGGAAGCATAGAAGACATTTTTGTCCCAATCGTTAGTACGTTTATTTTAAACTCAGAAAACCCTACCACGTATTATTCTGGTTCTGGTAAATATGCTCTTGTCCTTTCTGCTCATAGCAAAGATGGTTTTCATCTGAAGGTGCTGTCTAATAATATGCCGACACCATGACAAAAGCATAGAAAATTACTTGTATTTTCTTCGCATTTCTTTTTCAAAGCTGTGGAAACCAACTTTCTGTGACTTTCATGCTTTGTATATTACCTACTGATTCTGGAAAAGGTGGCCCTGACTCCTACTAAAAGAGGAAACCATTACAAGATCTGGAGAGCTAAAGTCATGGACCTCTTTATAGAAGTTTCGATTCTATTTTAGGAAAGGTATTTTTTCTTCTAATTTGACATGGATTTTCTATATTTGTTACTGTTCCCACAGGTATTATCTGAATTCAATTAATTTCATGGTAAAGCCAGAAGAAGCATCCCTGTGGGGGGGGCATGTGAATATGATACTTGTTGAGAAATAACACACTTCTCAACTCGTACTTCAGTCTACTTTATCGTATTTTTTATGGCACAAGACCTGCTGATTAATATATCAGGACTTTGAATCTTTGTTTTCATTTTGAGAAACACTACAATAAACCAGAGAAGGAAAGCTTATTGAGGGGGGAGAGGAATTGCATTTCATTTTAAGTACCCAGACGATATTTTGCCATAAATACTATAAACAAATGTAAGTAAAATACTGCTTGGCGTTGGCTTTTCTGTCTAGAATGTTGCTTTCTCATATAACCCCCATCAAGGCAAAAGAATAATGAAGTTTTGCTGTAATTCTGAGTGCTTTCATAAACATAGTAATAACATGCCAAAAGCATAGAAAATTTTGCTGTAATTCTGAATGCTTTAATAAACATAGTTATAACATGCCAAGTCAATTAAAGTCCTTAATCTTCCCCCCCCCATTTTATTTTAATACTGCATTGCTCTACTTGGAAAATGATTATTCCACAAACAAAGGAACTAATCATCCAAGATTGATTAAAAAGGAAAAGTTTTCCTGATTCCTTGTGACCCCTCAGCTGAATTCTTTGAATAGGAGATTAAAGCTTAATTATTTGATGTACAAGTTCAGTGTTATCTATAAGGCCTCTTCACCACTTTGAAAGTGTAAATTGCTTGGGTAAAATAGGTGAATGCTCCCTCCTTTCCTTTTTTAAAGATTTCACATTTTCAATTTCTAGATGAAAAATAATACCTGACTAAATGCTAATCATACTTTCTGCTGACAAAGATAGAATCAACCCAGAGATTACGAGGAATACTAAGGGGACAGCAGTCTGCATAAATCAATACTGCCTCTCCCCTATGACTAATCTTCTTTCAGGCATAAAACACTAAGGTTTTGAAAAATGTAGACCACTTTGAGATAAGGTTTAAAGTGCTCTCTCAATCTTAAGATATAGTTTTCTTTACTAAACTATTTTAGGCTCAACTATTTTAAGTATGAAAGATAAACCAAGGGAGAAAAAAGCCAGTGCCCCCGCTCTGCTCTCACTACTACTCATCGGGTCCTGTTCCACATGGGTAATCACACATGAGTTCCATGTATGGAATTCTAGAAATAGTGTGAGCATCTACAAAAATGGCTTTACAGAAATTTTAACATGAAACATCTTCTTTATTCCTTGAATAACACCTTACGTTTTAATACATATAAATACACGTAGACTTGGTATGTTATACTTTGTGGTAAATATTCTATAATTTATTTAAATTGTCACTTAAGATATGTCCAGAAACAGTAAAGGCCTGGTGTTGATCCCAGTTCTCTTCTGTTCTTCTTTATGGTGAATTTCCTTCCGTGGCCATTTGAGACCTTCCCTGCCAGGCCAGCTCAGAGGACAGGATCTCACGCCAGGTGGCTTGAGTTCAAATTTTGGCTCCACCAGTTTTTCAACATATGAATTTTAGGTAAATTATTGAATAAATATAAGAATAAGTTTATATGTCTTAAAAACAATGTAATAGTATCTCATCAGTTTTATAAATTGTAGAAGTCATAAAAAATTATTTAACACAATTCCTAGGTATTCTGTAAATAAACCAGGGTAACGACGCCGTTACTCCCAGAATCCTTCAGGGATATGACATAACATCATCTCTACCTATGAAGTCTTACACATCCTCCAGGAGTGTCTGTGTGCTGGCTGGGGTCCAGGCTCATCTACAGACCAGGCTCCCTTCTACTGCTCCCTGCACAGGAGATGGGTATTTTCCTAACATCTCCGTAACTATAATGAACAGGTGATTCTTGTCCTAACACTGGAGTACTGCTATACAAATTGTACTTTACTGTAGAAATGAAAACAATGTAACCTAAAAATCTGTGCCCTCATATTAATTTGAAATTTAAAAAAAAGTAATGATTGGATCCCCTTCACATATAGAAGCAGTAAGTTGCATGTGTATTTTATATTGCAGACTCAAACTATACGACCCCATGTATCTGCTAGTAATCTTTATACAAATATTGATCTACATAGGTCAAGCAGTCCAATTGTCTGGCTTGCTTTCAGATGGCTTGTATGTATAGCAATTAACACCTCCTATCTTCCTGCACTGTGGATTCAGCTGTGCTCTGTGAAGTAATGTGTCACTCCCTTATCCCCAGAACTAAACAGTCAATTCCCATTGTGCCTGCATTAAACTGCTCTGTAAGCAAATGGGGCGGGGGTGAGGTGGGGGCTGCTTGTGCCCACCATTCCCTTCTCCATGCATGTACCATGGAACAAAGATAAAATGGAATCTAAATCTCCTGTTCCCTGAGTAATCACAGTTCCTGTGTGACATTTGTATTTGAATGTCTCATTCTATCTCATTTATTTCTACAATATCTTTGTGGAAGGTGGTTATTATTATCCCAATATTACAGAAATAGGATCAGAAGATTAGAAAGCATTGGTAACTTCTCCAAAGTCACAAAAACCATTCAATGATGGAGCTAATACTGAAACCCAGGAACCACTGACTTCAGGGCTATAGTTTTCTACCACATTACATTGTCTCTTATGAATAAGTAAATAGGTTCTGTGTGAAACTGCCTAAATTATATAAGAACAGAATTAGATAAACCACACATCTGCTTATTTTTTTTCTTTCTAACAGGAAAATTACTATGTAAAGGGAATATAAGTGGTATACTACACTTGGCAATATTTTAAAATGTAAAACAAAATAACTGTTGACATATATTCAAAGAGATGGGTCAGGAAGGTGACCAGGGAGTGGTTATAGTATAGAGGGAGGTCTGTAAACCCTTG
This sequence comes from Perodicticus potto, assembly GCA_963574655.1. NCBI lineage: Eukaryota > Metazoa > Chordata > Mammalia > Primates > Lorisidae > Perodicticus > Perodicticus potto. Next base: position 17,628 of record CAUYRH010153663.1, on the reverse strand, counting down.
AGGAGCCCCTTAAACAATGAATATAAATGACAACACAAGAAAAATCACATGAAAATGATGTAGGTGATCAAATTAGCACACTAAAACAAACAAATCAAATTAGCACACTAAATGCTTCTACAGCCTTCTTATTAGAATATTGTCTTTGATCAAAATGGATATGGATTAGATTAATAATATCTCCATTTTAAAAATAGCCTTTTCCTAGGACTTGGAATAAAATGATTTACACGTGTAAACTTATCCTTATTAAAACTTTGATTCCAATTAGTGCTTCCAACCTGTGGTCGAATCTTAATGATAGCAAAGTGGCGTGGATGTGACAAGCAAGATGCAAAGCTGAGGTAGGGCCAGAGGGAATGGCTGTGCTTCAGGCTCCCCCCTGGTGAGTCTGTGCCCCTCTACCCAGGAGTAGGGGAAACAGGCAGTGCAGACGTGTTGGACACAAAATCACTGGGGAGCTGGGTTCCCAGAATGGTGCTGGGACGTAGCAGGAACGCTCAGGTGAGGGTAGGAAGACTGTGCGGGCAGCTGCGGGGAATGCAAAGTGCTTGCCTGCCCCTCTTGCTGCAAAAGCTACAGTCTCTGTAAGGCAGACAAAAGAGTCTGGCCCCTGACAATTGTGGAGGCAGCAGCTGCAGAGCTGGAGGCCCAGTGTGCTTTCAAACTCTAGTAGGAATACCCAGGCTAGGGAAGGGTGGCTGTGCTGGGGCCTGCCAGCAGGGAAACCGAGCCCCTGTGGAAGCAGGCAGCTGTGGGGCACTCAGAATGTTCCCATTGCCATCCCTCACTAGTGTCAACTGCATCTGTCCATGGAACACACAAAATTGCCCAGGCTCCCTGCTCCCACTGTGGCCTGGCAGCAGCATGGTGGCAGCATCAGTGGCCCCAAAGACCTCTAGGATCTGGGCTCTCAGAATGGCTCCGAGTTGCAGCTACTCAATGTTCGAACACCATTTGTGCTCTTTGAAAGTTCATACAACACCCTGCACTGTGGTTTCAGCCGTGCACTGTGGTCCTCCCCTAGCTCTTTGCAGTAATGTGGGAGACCGGAGGGCCTAAGAGCTCTCCCAAAGAAAGGATCTTAGAAGTGTGGCAGGAATGTTGTGCCCGAGGGATCTCTCACTCACACTGCCCCACTTCCGGGAGCTCCTCTGCCCCCCCTGGAGATCCCAGCCGAGCAGGTTGCCTGGCTGCCCTCTCTGGCTTTCCTTGCTTCTCAGGATTTCTCTGTTGAGTTCCAGTGTTCCCTCCTGACAATCTAGCTGAAGTGTATCTACTTGCTACTTTGATTCCTCCCTGTGCAAAAGGCGTGCTCTGGCAGTGTCTACTCAGCTATTGCAACTGGAACTTTTGGTCTCCAATAATATAATTATTATTATTAATGATAATTAATAATATCATTATTAATTACTAGAATGTCTATGCTCTACTTAAGCTATGAATTATCTCATAATTTTTAATTATAAAGACATGTCAAAAAGTCTCATGTCATTAGTCTTTATCATAAAAAAGTATTAGTTTACAGGTAGCAAGGACTTTATGATGTCTTGATGTATTTGTTTTGGAGCATTTCTTATTTAACAATAGCAACAAATGAATGTGAATTTCTTTTTTCTATAAAAGCAGAAGAAGTTTTTCTTCCCCACTTCTACACATTAAATTCTCTCAGTAATCCTCTCTGCATTGGCTTAGCTCTTGGCCTTCTTTCTCTCCTCCTGCAATTTCTCAGCACAAAATGCCAATATGCCCAATTATGAACAACAATTCATTCAGCAAACTTTTGTTAAGAAACAAAAATACTTGGGAACACTGTTAAGGGCTATGACTATAGAAAGAAATGAAATGAGTATGACGTCTCTCAAAGCCATAAATTCAAAAAAGCCACTCTGACAAAGTAATGTTTAGGTAAAATTTGAAAAGTTAGCAGGAGTAATACATAGAAATAGGAACTTTGTTCAAAGGCTCTGAGACAATAAGGTGCTGACTGAAGGTCTGGAGCTAAATTTAGTGAGAAAGTATCAAAAGTCCACTAGACTAATGATATAATCAAAATCTATGTGCACTCACTTTCTTCTATAATTAAAAATACAATAACTAAAAGATTGTGACTAGGAAGCATATTCTGTTTAAAAACATCACACTGGTAGGTGGGAAAGAATGGATTGTAGACCCAACACTATATTTGGAATGATTGACTGGGAATGGTACACTCATACTATTCAGCAATTAAAAGAAACAAACTACATGCACAAGAGTGAATGACTCTTCTGGATGGTATGGTAAGCAAAAGTAGCTAGACGCAAATCACAACACTATCATCCTACTTACATGAATATGTTGAGTAGGCAAAGATAATGTATAGTGATAGAAATCAGATGAGTAGTTGCCTAGGGTAGAAAGGAGGCAGGGCAGGAAGAAGGTCAGAAAGACAGTTAAAGGGCAATATGAAGCTTTACTTGATGGTGGAAATTATCTGAACATGGACTGAAGTGATGGTTAAAGTTGTGAGTGCGTCTAGATATGTAGTACATATGTGTGTAACAACATGAAATTGCACTGTGAAAATGTGTGCGTTTTATGATATGCAAATTATACAATTATAGTTGTTTTTTTTTAAGTCATGTCAGCAGATTTTATACTTTTTACCTTTACCAAAAGTTAGAAAAGAACAAATTAATTTTATAACAACATAGGGTTATTATTGGCGGTCAGGAAATTAAGGCTTTATTCTTAGCAACAATAGTCAAAAATAATACAAATAAAGTGCAAAAGTATTATCCAACTGGGGGTGATAAATTTGAACCATCTTTACACTTCCACTTCAAATAAAGGCTGATGATTATATTTCTGATCATTAGATATAATTGAATAACCTTGTTGCTGGGACTATAGTAAATGATCTTCATTAAAATATTTTTAAAAGTTTTATTTTATATATAATGTCACTCAGGTCGTCTGCTTACTTCCTCTGAAAGCATTCCGTGTCCCTATGATGGTTTTAATTTACAATAGATTAGTAGTTTTCCCTATTTAACCCAGTGGTGTCTCCAATATTACACTGCTCCCTTGGAGAACTACACTGATTTTCATGTATAGTTACCCCATCAGCTAATTTTATAATCATTCATCTAATATCTTAAATTTATCCTATCTATGATTAATAAATATGTGTACATGAATATCAGTTTCAACAATCAAATAGCACTCTTTAAAGCATGTCAGTGAAATCAAACTGAACAATATGGCAGTTGGAATATTTAGCAGTGTTTTCAAAAGTTTTATGTAGAGTCAAATGGTTTAGTTTTATTTAAATGGTGGGATTATATTTCTATTTAGGTAGAAAGTATCATCAGGTGAGCCAACTCTGTCAACTTTTACATATCTCCCATGAAGAGTACATCACTTACTGAACACATAAAAACACAGTTTGGTTATCTCTTAAGATACAGAGTCATCCAAGTTTTAAAAAGAGAAGAACACATTTATAACACACCTGACATACACTAGGCTGCTACTAGGAATGAGCAAATTATCAGAGTTTCAATGCTTGATTAGAGCACAAGACAGATAGGAGTTGCTTGCTTTTGAATTTTAGACTCTAGAGTTATTTTTTCTGTATTAACCAGTGTGAGTTTTCATAAAATAAACCAATGGAATCATGCCCAGAAAAGAAAATTAAAAGTCCAACTTTAATTATTCACACAATTTAACATGGAGAATGAAAAATAATGACAGCTGGAAAATGCAAGGAATGAAAAGGCAGAGCTAATGAAGATGTCTGTCCTCATTAAAAATATGTTTTGTGAAAATCAAGAGAAGAATAAAAATTGTTTATGTAAATATACCTACCTTTTACTATGAAAACCAATTCAGTAGGATCAATAAGTTGAGCTGCCACCATCAACTGCTAAAATTGACAACAAAGATCTAAACACAAACCAGGTAATTAGGGAACAACAAGACAGTTCGGACCTCAGAACGAGTTTAAGGAAAATAAAGGCGGTTTCTATGAGTTTTTGAATAAAACAATAATTGATCTATAATAAAATGGTGAAAACTCACATCCATAGGAAAAAATGTTACATGAGGATAAATTAATCAGTGTAATCACACATTTGATAAAGCCATAGGAAAAATAATTCTCCACATGTCCTTTCTTCCTTAGCGTAAGTAATATTTCTAATTTAAATTCACCCCAATTCAATCTATAGCTATTTAGTATAATACTGTGAAGAAAAATTATTACACTCCTTCCTTTACAAGCAAAAAAAAAACTAATCATGGATTGGTTCTATGAACATTAAACTATCATTGTAAACATTGGATAAATCTATACAAGATTTTGACACACACACACACAGAAAGAAAAATACAGCTTCTCTTCAGGTAAAATTCACTAGTTTATGTATTTTCAGAGTTTATTCTTTCATTCAAAATATTTAAAAATAATTTATTATACAAACTCTCAACTATTTTAAATTTGACTCGAAGGCAACAGACAGGCATATAGATTGTTACTTCCAAAGGACAAAAAAAAATGTCTGTTTCTGTTCATATTTTTTTCTTAACATGAGCTTGGAAAGAAGCAAGGAATAACATAAAATTGTTAAATTAATGAATAAAGTACTAAACATTAAATAGTCAAAGAATACATAATTTCAATTACAAAAATATGACTAGATGTAAGAGCTATGTGACAAGGAGGCTTGAGAAAGTTTGTAGAACAATAGAACTAAAAGATAAAAGCAAACTATATAAACTTTATTTCTTAACATAAGCTCCATTAAGTTGATGACAATTTTGTCAATGATGGTACCAACCATTTAGTTTATCCCTAAAGAACAGAGATTCCTAGGAATTTAGCCATTTCAATCCAGCCTTCTTAAAGCTAATTAACTGAAGAAAGAGGATACCCTGTATAGATTTATTTTTTAAGATTAGAAAACAAAAAAAAGAGAAGTTGGAAACAACAAAAGGAGGACTATAAGTTGGATGCATGATGATTTCCTGTTAAAACTTTCAAAATTGTCCTTATTTGATGAGAGGAATGAACTAGAGCATTGTTGTAGAGGAGGAATCACTAGTGAAGATTTCCTGGGCATTTTTCTGCTAAAGCTTTGGCTAAATCATCAAAACACTCTCATAATAGGCAGATTTTATTGTTTTTTGTCTCTTCAGAAAATCAAAAAGCAAAATGTCTTGAGCATTCTAAAAAACTGTTGACCTTTGCTCTGGACCAGTGCTTTTGTTTTGACCTGGTCTATTTCATCTCTTGGTAGCCATTGCTTTGATTGTTCTTTGTATTCAAGGAACATATAGGTAAAGCAGGGTTCTGATACCATTAGTTTAGAATTTCCATTGAAAATCTGCTCTTGTCTGCAGCTGATTTGGACACAGTGGTTTTTGAAACTATCAGGTGGGAAGTTTATCCAACTTTAATTTTTCAGTCAGAATTGTGTAAGCTGAATAATTTCAGGTTTAATTGTGTTGACTATAGTCAGTTGGTAATTGTTGGTCTTCTTCAATTTGGGCATGAACAAGATTAATTTCTTCCTCACGAACTGATACAGATGGTCTGTAGATGTGAGCTTCATCTTTAACAACCTCTCATTCGTTCTTTCAGGGAGCTATTCATTTGTAAAATGGTGATTTCCTTGAGGCATTGTAGCAACAAACTTTTCATAAAGATTCATTAAAGTACTAATTCTTATATCCATTTAAAACATCAGAAGAACTGAAATTACAGAGAATTTTCATGTTCATACAGGACTGTCAAAATTCTCATTTTTATTCTTCATCAATTTTATACATATTGATAGGCCAGGAGTTTTTGGAACTAATTTTGATTTATGCCATAGGCAGTAATGACACAAATAGGACATAGAAATGCATTTTAAGGTATACTTGATTTTAGATAGTATTATAATAACAGAAGAGGATTACTTTAATTACTGACCTCTATTTTTTTGTATAATCTTCAATGTGTAATCTCTTTTCAAGTTTTGGTACTAAGGTCTGATGGTCTATTTTCTGAAAAAGTTTGTAAAATTGCTATTATTTCTCTTTTACATTCATCTGTGAAAGCATCTAGGTTTGAAGTTTTTTGTAAGAAAAGCTTCTTAATAATTAATTTGAGTTTTTACAAGTATGAAACTATTCTGGTTTTCTATTTCATCTTGTGTCAGTTTTGGTAAATTGTATTTTTAAGAAATATGCATATTGTATCAAGTTGTCAAATTTATTGGTATTGATGCTTCTCTTACTACTATTTAATATGTATGGGATATATGAAAATTTATCTGTATTTTTCAAATTGAATTTCAGATCATTACATAGGATCAAATAGGAATGGATTTAATTAATAAAATTCTTTTGGCTTCTTAGCATCTTCATTAAAATTTAAAATTTAAATATATCATAGGTGTGCTATATCTATAAATGTTTTATATATTGTTTGTTCTCTGGGTGAGAAAAAGTTTTATAGACATGAAATATATATATATATATATTTTTTTCTCATATATGTGTGTGTGTGTGTATATATATGTGTATATATATGTGTGTGTGTGTATATATATATATATATATATATATATATATATATAAATTGATAGTATCTTTTCTGGAGACCTGTAGGAAATAATGTTCCACAATTCATTGCATTAAATGATATTAAATTAATGTTAAATGGAAGTTCCTATCCTCTAAATGGTGAAGATAGTGTTTCCATATTTAGCCAATGCTAGTATGATAAGTCAATTTCTACTTACATTAAATTTACTTCACAACCCCAAAATCACACTGGATTAGCCAAAGTGTCACAAATCCTTCATTATTTAACAACAAACAAAACAAAATATAAGTGGAAAATGCATGCAGGATGTGCACTTTGCCTTTGTGAAAGTTCAGTTAATAGCCTTGTCTATTACTTACTACCTTAAATGATGAAATAGAAACAGAAAACTCTAGTAGCATTCAAGAAAACATTATTAAATTATTTTTTAAACAAATAAAAAAAGGTGCACAAGATATTGCCAACCTGATTTCCAACACAAGATGGCCCACTAAGCTTTACAAATATAGGTAATTTTTTTAAAGGCATATTAATATTGTGCACTGTTCAGGTTTGGAAACCAATCTTCTTATGGGAGAGATATCAGCTTTCTTGTTGTTACTGTTGTTTCTCTCATAGGATTCCCAAGTTTCAAATAAGCATCCAATGTCTAATCCACACTTCGAACAAAAACCCAAGTCTTTTGGAAAATACATCTTTTAATGCTTATGATATCTCCTAATCATCACACAGATTACCTCTATCCAAGTACTTCTGGGAAGATTAATATAACAACATCCAATACAAAGTGTGTGAAACACATCCAAGAAACAAGTTGCATTCATCCAGTATATGGGAGAATGCCAAATTTGACAGAGGATTGGCACTTAATACATGTCATTAGTAATTGTAGCATGAAATGCGTTTTTATCTCCATTGCTCTAGCACTCCTAAATAAGCATGAAACTGAATAATACAATGTAGAGAAATTTTATGATGCATTGGTCATTCTCTATTATAAACTCAGGATAGGCTCATTCTCTTAACTTATTATGAGAAAAATTTTTGTTCAGGACATCTTGAGTTTTTTTCATAAGTATTTTCCTGCTTTCTAGCATTTTTTGTAAACAGAAGACCCAATGATGGTTTTGAATTTAGAGTAAATACTCAATCAATTGTTCTAATAAAAACTTGCTAATCATTTGTACCACAGAGTGGCAAAGAACAAAGATGATCTCTAGTATAATAATTAAAAAGTTTAATTCCTTTGTTATTTATAATGTTTTTTTTTTGTCCCCAATATTTCTTCAGATTGATCACTTACAAAATATTTCATACAAGGCCATCCAGGAGAATCTTTAAAGATGTACATAAGTTCTATTTTCACCATAAAATAAACTTCAGCTATAAATTTTCCTTTTATTGTATTTTAGTTTTTAAGAAATTCTTTTAAAAGCTTGACAAGCCAATCTTTACTATCACTAGGATTGAAATCTAATGCTAAACCTAGATAAAATCCTAATATATCATCTTCACTCATAATCACTCTAAAAATAGCATTACACATAAATTTTGAATAATGTAGAGATGATTTGTCAATCATCTTTGTATTTAATCTTAGAGACATTAAATAGAATAAACCATCCTTTTCTATTTCCTGTGGAATGAGTCTTCCTGGGGAGTAAAGAAATAAAAGTGCTCCTTCCTCTGTATCTATTAATAAAATCAGTCAAGGGCTGAGGTTCAGTGGTGAAAATATTTCATTTATTGGTTGCTTTAAATATATTTCTTGAGCACTTTTTGGTTATGCCCAAGCCTAGACACTGAAGATAAGTTAAACACTAAAACACATCTTCACTGCTGACTATATTAGTCAGAAGAGTTTCAGTAGCAAGGTACAGAGATTTTTAAGCCAAATGGCAGAAATAATAAGGAAATACATTATCTCAGGAAAAAAGAAATCCAGATGTCAAGTAGATGACAATGTCGGTTGATGTATGTCCATCATCAGGATCCAAGGTCTATGCTTCTTTATGGTACCTACCTGTACAGACTTCAGGCCTTCATCATGATCACACAATGGCTGATGCAATCCCATAGAAAGCCAAAAGCAAGCAATAAATGAAGTGGGGTTATTTCTTTTTGACTACTTTTATACCAATGAAAACCCCAAATTTAGTGAATTTCCACACTTGATCATAGGCCGATACAAATCACATATCCTTTCCGACACTCATTATTGACAAGGATAATTGAGTTATCATTAATGGTTTAAACTAATGCAAACTTCTCACTCTTAGGCTAAATATATTATGATGTTTTATTAATTCACACCTGGTAACAGATTTTTGTATCAAGAACATTAAGTTGGTACATAGGCTTTGCTACATTGCCCTGAAAGTTTCTTGGACACACCTGTTTCTTAATATATATGTTTTTACTTTCTTTCTTCTACTTCACCTGACTGCACCACTGTACAACTTTTGAACTCTTTTTCAGCTTTTGATATTTAGCTATAGGTTGAAAACTAGGCACAAACATAACCATGTTTTACACTGTGAAATGAAGCTCCAAAAATAAATCATGGAAGCACTATGCATTATTTTGAGTTAAATGTACCAAAAATTGTTTACAATCTCAGAAGAATTCTTCACTAATTTTTTCTCAGAAGAAATGTTGATAATTTCGGAGTCAACACCACAATACACCCGTGTTAGTTTAGATTTGTAGTTGACCCCGATTCACCCCTTTGTTACGTCTCCCAGTGCAGTTGTGCTTTCGTATTTACACACTGAGATATCTTTTTATTATGAATTTCTTTTCATCATTTTATTTTTTATAAATAAGCTATCCTTTTACACTGTTTGCCTTCTGTTCCACCAGGCCATAATATTAAAAGTATACAGAAGCTGGCTTGGTGCCTGTAGCTCAAGTGGCTAAGGCACCAGCCACATACACCACAGCTGGCAGGTTCGGACCCAGCCCAGGCCTGCCAAACAACAATGACAACTACGACCAAAAAATAGCTGGGCGTTGTGGCGGGCGCCTATAGTCCCAGCTACTTGGGAGGATAAAGCAAGAGAATCGCTTAAGCCCAGGAGTTGGATGTTGCTGTGAGCTGTGATGCCACAGCACTCTACCCAGGCTACAGCTCGAGGCTCTGTCTCAAAAAAAAAAAAAAAAAAAAAGATATAGAAGCAACCCACAGTGTAAGTGAGATTAAACTTCAGTAGCTCCAGAAGATATAAGCAAGTTTCATGTGACTCAAATTCTACTGCCTTGTCAACTTACTTTCAACTTATACTGGGGGACATGAAGAGTTCTCAAACTGTTGGTAAGTTAATAGACTAAGGAGCAAGCTCAGACTTGATTTAGAGATGATTATACTTAATGTGCTGTGACAGTACAGCTTTCATACAATCAGGAGGACAATAGTGAAGGGATATTATTCACATCGGCACATTAGGTGGTATTACAGATTGTCCACTTTTTGTGTATAGATCATTAAGGAATATATAGATATACTAATTTATAGTAATGTTTAACTTTCACTGTTTAGTCAGGAAAATGGAAAGAATATGTTCAGAATATTGATAACAAAAACCCTGGAGTAGAATCCAGTTTGAGGTCAGACAATAAGGTTTCTGAACTCATCCTAGAAAAAATGTTACCTAATTACTAAATATCACTATGGTCACTTTGAAAGTACTCCTCGTGGGAAGCCTTCACCAATCCCAGCACCTGGTCCACCTTTCAAAGTAATTTTGGAACTCTTTTTCTGCAATGGTCATCAGAAAGGATCATATGAGGTCTGATAATTATGTTCATAAACTCATCCTTGAAAAAGCGTTACCAGAATATAAGAGTCATGCAATTTTTAAAAACTTTGATTGATGGTAAATTGAAATGAGACACAAAGGAATAAAAACTAATGGCAGGAGTAAGACCCAAGCATTTGAAAAGTTTAGGTAAATAAAAATTATAGGATCTATAGAGTGGCATGATTATTCCTGGTCACTTTTAATGCATGGAAAGCCTAGATTGATCATTTACAAATTAAAGCCCTTTACTTTGAAAGCTAAAGGGCTATTCTTGGCAGCATGTAGTCGCTCATCTTCAGCAACCAGAGGGTATGAAGAGGTAAAGATTTAACCCAGGACTTACCGATAAATTTATTTGTGAGAGAAGCTACTGGAGGAGTGCGAATTTTCAACCTCCTTAAGTCTCCTTTACCAATCCCAGGGCGTTGATACATACAAAGGAGGCCATTAAGAAACAACATGGAGGTATCTAGGTTGATGACTTCAGCAATCCTGTACTCTTCTTAGCCCTGTGGCTCTTGGAAATCACAAGCTATTTCCTGTTAACAGTGAGTGCAGACCCTTGCTTGAAATGAAATAGATCCTTGGGAGGAAGCTTGTCCTCTCCTAAGGTTCTACCCTCACTACAAGACCAATAAGTACAGCTACAACGTAACAGGACCAGGGAAGTGATAGATCTACTAAGAGAGGAAAAGGGAAAATAGCTGAAAAGGGCTTCAGGGTGACAGTACGTGATGGCAGATCTCAGGGAATGTGCCTGGCCTAATCGTGAGGGTGCTAGATCAACAAGGGTAAAACCCGACATTGGGTAATGGAGCCCTTATTGATAGGAGATTGTCTCTTAGAATTCAACATGTATCACTTAAGCAAAACCTCAGGAATATGATAATGGAGACTAACTCTGAGCCCCAGATATGATACTGTCCCTTCAGAACACAGCCAGTTACCTAAGGGCAAGCTAATTACATTTTATACCTTCCTTAGTGGAAGGGCCAGTGATTCATATTAAGTACAATCAAAGCATACGTTATACAGGATGAGGTTTACTACCCAAAAGTCCTCAGAATCGTGTCTGGTTTGATCCACTTAACTAACATCTCACATATCTTCACATCAGAGCAAAAAATATGAAAACTTGACATATAACCATAGGACTTTTTATTTTTTAATTGTTTTAATTAAATCATAACTTTGTACATTGATGCACTTACGGGGTTCAGGGTACTGCTTCGATATACAATGTGAAATGCTTACATTCAACTAAGTAACACATCCATCACAATTATACTCATTTCTTAATAGTTTTGCAATGTACCATTGCATCATGCACATTAGGTGAGGTCCCCCTGAATACCCTCCCTTGTCTCATATAGTCCAGAAAGTAGAAAAGTAGAAGGGAAGAGAAAGGGGAGGGGGCATAGGACCTTTGGTCTGCTATTTATATCACCACTGAGAAGCTGATGGCCTGAGTGATGGAAATACCCTTTTTTTTTTTTTTTTTTTTTTTGAGATAGAGTCTCTTTGTTGCCTTCAGTAGAGTGCAATGGCATCACAGCTCAGAGCAACCTCAAACTCTTGGGCTTAAGCTATTCTCTAGCCTCAGCCTCCCAGTAGCTGGGACTACAGACACCTGCCACAACACCCCCGCTATTTTTTTGTTTGTTTGTTTTTTGCAGTTGTCATTGTTGTTTAGTGGGCCAGGGACAAGTTCGAACCCTCCAGCCTGGGTATATGTGGCCCATGTGGTAACCACTGTACTATGAGTGCCAGCCAGCAAATACACTTTCAAAGGTGTAACAGTGATAGCTTGAATATCATAACTTGCAAAAAATTGGAAGACATTTTCAAGACAGTATTTACTCTGAATCAGTGGGCATTTTCTGCTTCAGTATCTTCAATAATTAGGACAAGTCATGGATTTGGTTGCCAAGGATGAAAGTAAGAGCAGCCCAACTTACCAGCCAACTCTGTGACTTTTCTGGGGAATCCTTAATTTCCATTTCCATGATCTTGGAGATAGAAGTTTAGTTTCTAATTTCCAGAAACAATGCCTTCTTCTGAAGGGAGTGAGGGAAGTCCCACTAAAATGTATGCTATTCTCTGGCAACTTAGGACTTTTCATGTGAAGAGAAAAGCAGGCCAGGAAAGGAATTGTGGCTTGGGAGGAATAATTGGCCCTGGTCATCAGGAGGAGGTTGGGTCATTATTAGATATAGGTGCAGAAAAAGCTATGTCTGGTGCCCAGCTCACCTTTCTGGATGCATTTTGGTTTCAATTCATGACTTTGAAAGTAGATGGACAAGCGCAACAGCTACAGTTTGGAAAGGGTAGGATAAAGGTGGTCAGACCCTTAAGCTCCTATAAGCCTCTTGATAGGCACCCAAGTAGATGGCAAGGAAGAAAGACAGCAAGTAGGAATTTCAGCCCTTGGACCAGCTGCAGTAGGGGCTATAGTTCTTCTCACTAATCATCTTCTTCCATGCTAGAGAAAAAAAAAAAGAGAGAGAGAGAGAGAGAGAATGATAGCAGAGCTGCTCACAGAATTTATAGTATATTATAGGTACACCAAATTATTCCATGAGCTCCTCTTTGAGGAAATGGTTTAACAGCTAAATGTGATGACATCTTGGGTTTCCTGCAAGCTTCAGTTTCTTTAGTGTTTCCAGACATTCCAACTTATGCCATTTAGTGGCTGTATGTATGTACCTCAGTTACAGGCTTTTAGGTTTTCTTTCCGTTTGTTTTCCATATCATCAAAGGCTCTAATCCCCACATTAAATCCCTTACCACCACATGCTTATAATGGCTGTTTTTATGACATAAACAAGACTGATAAAGTGTATTTTCTATCAAATTACTGAAAAATTTAACCTGAAAATAATCTATATCAAATAAAATTACTTAAAATTATAATGAGTTGGAATAAGAATTCGATGAATGTATTTCACAAAAGATTGAAAATTCGAAATAATTTTGGAAAAAAACTCAGAAGAATTCATAGTGAGTGAATAGGAAGATGAGACAGCACATAAAATTTGAAACACAGAAAAAAAAAATAAATAAAAGATGAGAAGGAAAATATAGAATTGGAGAAACATATAGAAAATGAAAAGAGGAAAAGGCCTTAACACAGATAATTGATGTTCCAGAAGAAGAGAAAGAACATTCTCCTTGACATTGTCAAATTTCTGGGCATAAAGTTTCTGGTAGTATTCAAAGATAATCTCTTGTATTTCTGTACCATCAGTCGTTATTTCCCCTTTCTCATTTCCGATTGAAGTTACTAGAGATTTTACCTTTTTATTTCTAGTTAGTTTGGCCAAAGGCTTATCTATTTTATTTTTTCAAAAAGCCAGCTCCTTGTTTCATTAATTTTCTGAATGATTCTTTTGTTTTCAATTTGAAAACTGATTTAATTTTGGATATTTCTTTTCTTCTGCTGGATTTAGGCTTAGATTGTTCTTCTTTTTCCAATTCCATCAGATGGCTTTTGAGTTTGTTGATATGCTCTCTTTCTGTTTTTTGAATGTAGGCTTCTAAAGTGATAAATTTTCCTCTTAGGACTGCTTTTGCTATATCCCATAGGTTTTGATAATTTGTGTCTTCATTGTTGTTATACTCAAGGAAGTTGATGATTTTCTTTTTTATTTCTTGCTGCACCCCAGTGTCATTCAGCATAAGGTTGTTTAAATTCCCTGCCTTTGTGTGAGGTTGAGCATTTTTGTTGGCGTTGAGTTCTGCTTTTAGTGCCTTCTGGTCTGAAAAGATGCAAGGTAGAATTTCATTTCCTTTGATCCTGCTGAGGTTTGTTTTGTGTCCTAGGATATGGTCAATTTTGGAGAATGTTCCTTGGGATGATGAGAATGTATATTCTATATCTTTGGGGTGGAGCATTCTATATACATCTACCAAGCACAGTTGTTCTAAAGTCTCATTTAAATCTCTAATATCTTTATTTAATTTCAGTTTAGAAATTTAACTGAAATTTAATTTCAGTTTAGAGGATCTGTCCAGTTCTGAGAGAGGAGTATTAAAGTCCCCTGATATTATGGTGTTATGGGGTATTGTATTGCTCAAACTAAGCAGGGTCTGTTTCACGAATCTGGGAGCATTTAAATTGGGTTTAAATTGGGTGCATAACTATTTAAAATTGAAATGTCCTCTTGTTGTATTTTTCCCTTAACCAATATAAAGTGACCATCATTATCTTTTTTGAATTTAGTTGCTTTAAATCCACATGTATCTGAGAATAAGATTACAACTCCTCTTTTTTTCTGAGTTCCGTTTGCCTGAAAAATTGACTTCCAACCCTTAAATCTGAGTTTTAATTTGTCTTTTGAAGTGAGGTGAGTTTACTGCAGACAACAGATAGATAGCTTGTGGCTTTTTTTTTTTTTAATCAGGCAATCTATGCCTCTTCAGTGGGGAATTCAACCCATTGAGATTAATTGAGATAATTGATAAATGTGATAGCATTCTATTCATCTATTTTGTGAACGTCCGTTGGTTAGTTTTGTCTTTTACATCATTGGGGAAACTAGGTTCTGTCCCATAATTTTCTGGGTGTTTATTTTGCTGAAGGTCCATTGTGATAGTCAGTATGTAGGACGGGTTGAAATATTTCCTGTAAAACTGGTCTTGTTGTGACAAATTTCCTAATGTTTCTCAGAAACACTGGAGAGATATAGACCAATGATACTATAGAAAAATCAACAGAGGAGATCTTAAAATCATTCAGATAATAAAGAAACATTACTCTCAAAGAATCAACAAGGTGCATTACAATAATAGATTATTCTTAGCACTTACGGACAAGCAAATAACCAAATTTACAAATTAGAAAATATTTTGAACTAAATGATAATTAAAATTGTTATATTAAAATTGGGATAAAGCTAAAACAGAACTTAGATGCATATATTAGAAATGAAGAGTTTAATATAGAAATCTTTATGACTTTGGAATATGTAAAGATTTCTTAAAATAATAAAGGTACTAACTTCTTAAGTAAAATATTTTTTACATTATATTTTAAGACATTATAAAAAGTGATCATTAATAGAGTAAGACAGATATTTGTAATATCTGTACTCTACAGTAAGTTCACTTCCAGATATTATATAAAAATCTATAAAATTAATATACAAAACGATAGATAACTCAACCAATTAAAGAAACAAATGGAAAAGGACTTTGTTCCCTCACATAGAAATGGTATCCAATTGAGAGCTATAATTACAAAAATAAGAATTATAACCACAATTCCATATCACTGCAAACCAAGAAGAATGGCTAATTTTTTGTCAACTGACAAAACTAAGTGTTGTGGAGAACATAGGGTGAGTGGAAGGATCAGAGACTGCTGGTGAGATGTGAGTACACACAACCACTTTTGAAAATTGTCTGGCATAAAACAATTTATCAGAACATAAAATTCAACTCCTTGCTTTTAATATGAGATGACACACAGGATACAACAGTTAAATCAAACTTCAAGTATCAGAGATCCTACACAGCACCCAATTATAAGCATAAGAATATGGGGAAAGGGGCAAGGGAGGGGAGGGAGAAGGATGGATGGAGAGAGGGTAATTGGTGGGACCACACCCATGGTGCATCTTAGAAGGGTACAGGTGATTGGGTTTCAGCCTTCATATGAAAGCTATAAATTAGCTTCATTGCAGGGCTGAGTATAGAGGAGGGCGCGGGGAGGATGGGTGGAGGGAGGGTAAATGGTGGGGCCACACCTATGGTGCATCTTAGACGGGTTCAGACAAAACTTACTAAATGCAGAATACAAATGTCTTCATACAATAAGTAAGAAAATGACATGATGGCTATGTCAAACAGTTTGATGAAAATGCTTCAGATTGTATATGAAACCAGCACATTGTACCCCTTGATTGCACTACTGTACTCAGCTATGATTCAGCAATGAAAAAAAAAAAAAGAAAGGTACAGGTGAAACTTACTGAATCCAGAATATAAAGGTCTTAACACAATAACTACGAAAATGCCATGAAGGCTATGTTAACCAGTTTGATGAAACTATTTCAGATTGTATATGAAACCAGCACATTGTACTCTATGATTGCATTAAAGGTATGCAGCTATGATTTAATAAAAAAATTACTGTAAAAATTAAAAATATTTACTGATGTGACTGAAATGTTACAGGTACTTGCAAGACAAAAACATAACATCAACTTCTAAATATTTTAAACAGAATGAGTCACTTGTTAACACTTAACTTGAAGGGGTCAAGAAATGTGCCCAGAAGAATTATATAACCAGGTATAGATACATAGTGAAACATTGACAGAACGTACAGACAGCAACATATCTAATCATTGGCAAAATCTGAATAAACTGTGTTGGACTAATCTGTGATAGTTTTTAAAGAGAAAGAGTCATCATCAGGAAAAGGGATCCATTTAAAATACCTGGACTTTTAATGGTCATCGCAATAACTATTACCAAACTCTTAAATGTCTTACATAAACTCAGAATTATTGTGGGAAAAATAAGATTATTGGACTTTGGCAGAGCCATTTAATATAGTCTGTTCCTTATATTTGGAATTGCGTATGTGAATAACGATGTATCACAATTTTTTAAATCCATAAACTCTCTAAAGTTTGAAATTTTAAAGTTTCTGGATAATGTTAGACATTGTTCATAAGTAAAGCTTCATACTGAGGAAATATATTACAAATACTACAAAATACCACATTTTTGTACAAATATGCAGAAAAATGGCAGCTAAAATATACAGTAAAGATGTTCAAAGAAAATATAATAAAACAGCAAAATTCAAATTATATGTAATGATGTATAACTCAGAAAGAAAAGAGGAAATTATAAGATATTTTATTACTATTACTGTTCAATTTTGTCTGCCACCTCCCCTACCCATAGGCTATCAGTCTTGGGCTGGGGCAACCACAATGGTTGCCATATTCTTATATATTTTGATGACAGTAGCAGAAGTAAAACAAAATACATTGTCCCAAGTCAATATTTAACAATGAGCTTCTAGAATTTTTTCCATACAATCATATACTATAATATGTTAACATAATATTGCTCTTTTAATTTGTTATTTTTTTTTTACTTTTAAAAAGTGTCTTTATTTCAGATTTAAAATCTAGGAAGGTTTTTCCCTACCCAAAGAGTTCATAAATATTCATAGCCGAGCATGGTAAGAGATGACATCCACAGATTACTCCAACTTCTAAGAGGCAGTGAAAT
>CAUYRH010153662.1:0-19919 GCA_963574655.1 Perodicticus potto | reverse complement strand
GCCAATTTGAATAAAAAAAGATAATGCTTACATAGAATTTTGATTTAGGAAGTATGACAATTAAGTTTGTGAACTCATCCTAGAAAAAGGGCTATCTACCTCACTGCTGAACATCACCATAGTCACCAGACGGCCAAGGGTAGTTTTTTTTTTTTTTTTTTTTTTTTGAGACAGAGCCTCAAGCTGTCACCCTGGATAGAGTGCTGTGGCATCACAGCTCACAGCAACCTCCAATTCCTGGGCTCAAGTGAGTCTCTTGCCTCCGCCTCCCAAGTAGCTGTGACTACAGGCACCCGCCACAACGCCCAGCCATCTTTTTTTTTTTTTTTTTTTGGTTGCAGCCGTCATTGTTGTTTGGCGACCTGGGCTGGATTCGAACCCGCCAGCTCAGGTGTACGTGGCTGGTGACTTAACCTGTTGAGCCACAGGAGCCAAGCCCAAGGGTAGTTTTTGAAGGTGACCATAGTGATATTCAGCAGAGAGGTTTGTAGCACTTTTTCTGGGATGAGTTTGTAAACTTGTCAGAGCTTGTAAAACTCAGTTACTCCATTATAGCATAGGGGAAACTTGCTTTGGAGTTTGCACACATGATAAAATTTGGGCAGTTTTCTTTGATCACACACTTAAAACAAATAGGGCAATGCAGAAATAATGAGGAAAAACCTAGTGAATGGGCTTCATTAATAGGAGTTTAATTCAGATTATGAGAATCTAAATAAATGGTTCATTCTATGCTGCCAAACCATGTCTGGCTTTCATTTGTTTGTGTAGACAACATTTTAATATTGTATATTTTCTTATTTATTATTGTCCCCAAGCATCTCTATTGGTTTCATTCTGCATCCTCTTTGGGAAGATGACCTACAACTTTCCTTTTCCCTTCCCTTCCCTTCCTTTCCCCTCTCCTCCCCACCCCTCCTCTTCACTTCACCTCACTTCCCTCCCCTTAAGGAAACATACCCTTAAATTTCTTCAGTAGGAAAACTCCATCAAAGAACTATTGAGGAGGTCAATTTTTCCTTTCTCTTCCCTTCCCTTCTCTTTTATCTTTTCTTTTTTTCCTTTCCTATTTTGAAATAAATTTAAGGGGTACAAGTGGAGTTTTGTTATGTGGATATATTGCATAGTGGTTAAATCTGGGCTTTTAGTGCAGCCATCACCCAAATAATGTACATTTTACCCATTGAGTAATTTCTCATCTCTCATCTTTCCAAGTCACCAGCGCATATTATTCTCCACTCTATGTCACATGTGTGCATTATTTAGCTCTCACTTACAAGTGAGAATATGAGGTATTTGACTTTGTTTCTGAGTTATAAAATTGGATTTGAAATAGATAAACTGGAGTGTTTGAGAGGGAGATTGAGTTGGGGTCTAGAGACATGCTATAGAACAATCTCTTTGAAGGATTTGCTGTTACTGGCAGGCTATTATTACACAGAATATTATTCTTTAAATGGTTTCACATTTGAAAGAGAGGGAAACATACCCTTAAAGTTTTTCAGTCGGAAAACTGCATCAAAAACTTATTGAGGGAGTCAATTTTGGATAAGTAAAAGGTATTCTTTTCCAAGAATTTACTCTGGGCAATAACACCATTGGAACTAATTTGGTTTTGGTTGGGTCATAAACTTTTGGGGATAGCACAAAAAGAAGAATTCTTCATAAAACTCAAGAATGAGATAAACGGCCCAACAATGAATTCCCTTGTTGCTATGATGTCAGACTTGTTAAGTATTGACACCATCCTGCTTTTGCAGGAGCCCAACTTAATCCATGCTTCATGTTAACCTGGTGGAGTGATCTTCAGAAACTGCAATTCTCATTTTATTGTAAACCCCACAGGGACCCTCCAAACATCAACATGTGGCACCCAGACCCATCCTTGACTTGGCCCTATGTTATCCCATGCTTCCTCCCTCACCAACCTCATCACTTGCTCCAAGCATATTTGAAAAGCACATACTACTACTATATGGAGAATACAAATGTCTTCATACAATAACTAAGAAAATGCCATGAAAGCTATGTTAATCAGTTTGATGAAAATAGTTCAGATTGTATATGAAACCAGCACATTGTACCCCTTGATTGCACCAGTGCACACAGCTAAGATTCAATAATAATAAAAAAAATAAATCAAACAACAAAAAACTAAAAAATAAATAAAAAGAAAAAGAAAAGCTCATACTAGTCTGAGACAGGAGGAGGAGTGGGTATTGCGATCTGTTGCACAGCAGGGTGATTTCAGTCAATAACAATCTATTATATGTTTCAAAGTAACTGAGAGGGTAAATTTCAAATGTCTCACTATAAAGAAAAGATAAGAAAGTGAGGTGATGGATATCTTAATTTGCATGATTTAATCATGCCACATTGTGTAATATAGCAAAGCATCATGTAATTGAATCCCAGTAAGATTTATAATGATTACTTAATAAAAATAATAGCAATAGTAAATAAATGAAAGAGTGACAAAGGAAGGAAAAAGCACACATTCTAACCTGGTTCTTTTCACATGCTATTGCTATTTTCTTTCTCTTCCTTTTAGAGTAACTTTCTAGAGTTTTACTCATTCCATAAGTCCCAGATTAATTATCATTTCCTTCGTGAAACTTTCCACAATTTCCCCTTGTTTGTTCCCAGAATCTGCACTATATTTTCCCATCATTATTGTCACTTTCTGGTCTTCTTTTCTGTCTTGTGCACATTTTAGTAGTTTGATTACTTGTAAGTTCTCCTCGCCTTACCAATACTGAGTCTGGCCTGTAGACACTAGTTAATAAATGCATAAATGAATAGCTGGATTCCAGGATTACTGATCAAAATATCTAACTTGCTTCCATAATGTCAAACTAATTCCATCTTTAGCTATTGTCCCACATTCACGGTCCTGTTAGCCTGGTCTTGTCTACTTCACTAAAGCTCACAGTCATTGCTGCCTCAATTCACTTGCAAGTGATATTTCTCTCATCTGTCATACAAACTTCTTCATATTTCTTTGCTTCTACCCAGTGAGATATACTTGTTTCAAATTTGATTTTTCTTAAGCCATTTGTCTTTATTGTCATCTAAGATGACAGAAATTTTATATTCTGTTGTCTTTTTTAAAAATTTCAGATTGATATGAGGGTATAAACGATTAGGTTACAGTGTCTTGATGTTTTTATACAATACCTAGTACAACGCTTGGCGCCTACTGGAGGTTCAATATGTGCGGCGATGACTATTGTTTTCCCTTCTTTTTGGCTGCTGTCTTCTGTTTGTTGGTTTTTCCTCTGCCATTTCTAAAAATATATACATTGTTCCAGTCCTAGCATATTCTTGGACCTGAAAACTCCTGTGGCAAAGTTGGGAAGGAGGTCATAATAATGTATGATTATTTATCACAATGCATGTATTTGGGACTCCATGTAGCCCACCCTTTCTAGGTAAATGGGAGACCCTCCTTCACGATCCTGGGAATTCATGAGATGAGTAATAAGTGTTAGCACGTGTGCTCCAACCTACCCTGACCCTTCCACTCATTTTACCTTGAGGTTGCAGAAGGAAGAGGTGTAGAGAGCTGAGGAGCCAGCAACAGGAATGTTGACATGTAGTTTGGAGAGCTGCAGATTCTCTTCAGAGAGTCTGAGGGCCTGGGATTTAATGCAGAAAGGGGCAGGACTAACCCAAATTCGGCCAACAGTGGGAGAACTTGCTGACATAAGAGGGGACCTCCTGAGGTTTCTTCTTTTGCATCCTCTGAGACCTGAGCTGCTTCATGTAGATAATTAGTTGCAGGGATGAGTTTGTAGGAAAGAACATTCTAGAGGGATTTCTGCTCTTTCTAATTTATTATCTTCAGAATGATATTTTCCCTGGGGAATTTGAGGGATGTCCAGCCAGGTAATATGAAAAATAGTATTGGCTGGATACTTTCCAGACAGTCCTCGTATGTCTGAGTGAGCTGAGGGCAAGACCTCGAAATGATAAAATTGTTGTACAACAGGATTGAAACAGAGCCTCTGACTACGTCATATTTTCATGGGATCCCCATCAAAGAATGTGCAGAAGCACAGAAAGACGTCCCCCACAGGGGGATTTTTATTTACAATTTTTATGGCTAAAACAATCACATTAAAAAGTGGGCAAAATACATGAGCAGAAACTTTTCAAATGAAGATATACTAATGGTATCAAACTCAGGAAAAAAATGCTCAACATCTCTAATCCTTAGGGAGATGGAAATCAAAACGACAATGAGATATCACCTAACTCCAGTGAGAATGGCTTGTATTAAAAAGTCCCAACATAAGAGATGCTGGCGTGGATGTGGAGAGAAAGAAACCCTTAAATACTGTTGGTGGGAATGCAAACTAGTACAACCTCTATGGAAAATTGTATGGAGAGTCATCAAAGAACTGAAAGCAGACCTGACGTCTGATCCAGCAATCCCAATGCTGGGCACAAACCCAAAGGAAAAAAAGTCATTTTATAAAAAGGACACCTGAACTCAAATGTTTATAGCAACACAATTCACAGTTAACAAAGACGTGGAAACTACTCAAGTGCCCACCAATACATGAATGGATTAGTAAACTGTGGTATATTGCATACTATGGAGTACTATTCAGCCATAAATAGGCAATCTAGTATCTTTTTTGGATAATCTCGGGGGAACTGGAAACTCTCCTTGTAAGTGAAAAATCACAAGCATGAAGAAACAAGTGCATGTACTCAATCCCAAATTGGAACTAACTGATCATCACTGAAGTGCACATGTGGAAGTGAATTTCAATGAAAATCAAGCTGGGGAAAGCAAGAAGCAGACGGGTAAATTCACAGCTATTGAGTACAGAGCGTACTATCTGGGTGAAAGGCACACTTACGTGTATAACCTTGACTCAATCTGTGCAAAAATAAACTATGTAAATAAAAAAATTATGGTTAATTACATGTGAAGTAGTATCCTTTAAACATAAACATCACTTCAATTAAAAACTGGGATGCTCTCTAGATGGCTAGGTACTTATTTTCATGCCATGGTGTCAAATTTATGGCATCTTTATTAAATACTGTGTTTAACAATACTATTTTCCTTGAACTGAGCTTTTTCCATATTGTAAAACATTAATTTTGTTCCAATCTTCTAATATTGCTATTATCATCACCTTCAGAAAACTTCAGAAAATGTAAGTTTCTTCTTTGTTTTTGGCTTTGTTTTTGAACAACTTATTAACTGCAATTACGAAGGGGGATTGAGTTCAACAGCTAGTCAGAGAAAGCTACGCTAAGGAAGTGATATCTAGGCGGAAGTCTAAAAATTTAGAAGAAATCAGAAGGAACAACTTATGTAAAACCTTGAGGCAAAGCAAGCTTAAGGTATGTTTTATTTTTAACTTTTTATTTTGAAATTTTTAGAAAATTTTAGAAAAGTTGTAAGATCAATAATTCAACTCTAGTATAACCTTTGCATATTTTTAGCAGCTTACATTAAAAAAAAAATCATTCCCTTTCTCTCTCTTTTTTTGATCTGGAAATGTAGGAGTGGTTTGATTTCTGCACATCCTTGCCAGCATTTGTAATTGACAGTATTTGTATTTTAATCATTCCAACAGGTTTGAGATGATATTGCATTGTGATTTTAAACTTGTATTTCCTTAATGACTAATGACTTAAACACTTTTTCATGTACATATTTATGATTCATGTATCTTCTTTGGTGAAATGCTTTTCTAGCACTTTTCCTATTTTCTAATTGGATTATTTGAGTTTTCTTACTTTTGATTTTTGAGAGTTCTTTATATATTCTATATACTAGTCCTTTGTTGGCTATGTAGTTTGCAAATATTTTCCCCCAGTCTGTAGCTTGTCTTTTCATTCTCTTAGAGAGGTTGTTCATTAAACAAAATTTTTATTTTAGAATAAGATTGATTTATTAATTTCTCCTTTTGTGGACTGTACTGATAGGAGTACTGCCCTTCACCTATTTTTACATTCTAAAGAGTTTTCTCCTATGATTCTGTTTAGACCTACTTTCATATTTTACACTTAAATCTATAACGCATTTATGTCTGTGACATATGATCCAATTCATTTGCATGTAAATTCACGATCCATAATTTTTGCACAAGGTGTGAGATTTAAGTTGAGGTTACTTGTTTTGCTAGTCATTCTGGCACCATTTGTTGAAAGCCTATCTTTTCTCCACTGAACTGATTTTGTATCTCCGTCAAAATCTGTTGTGCATGTTTGTATGGATATCTTTCTGGGTTCTCTGTAGTGTCCCTTTCATCTCTGTGTCTGTCCCTCCTCTAATACCACCTAAAATTGATTACTGTATCTGTAATAACTCTTGAAATCAGGCAGCCTGATTCTTTCCTCAAAATTGTTAATTTTGCTTTTTTAGTTTATTTAAATTTTCATAAAAATTTTAGAATTATCCGTATCTACAGCTTTTTTTCCTGGGATTTTGGTAGGGATTTTGTATAAATCTATGTATTGATTTGTAGAGAACTGGTATCTTTAATCCATCAACACAGTTTGCCTCTCCATTTATTTAAATCATCTTTGTTTTATTTCATCCATGTTTTGTAGTTTTTAGCATACAAATTCTATACATAGATTGTTAGATTTGCTAGAGTTATATTTTCAAATTTCTTTCTGATTGATTGTATATATTTTTTAAAATGTCAGAATATTATAGGAGTACAAACATTTTGGTAACAGGGTTTGTTCTGTACATTTCCGATCAAAGTTGTAAGTGTGCCCTTAATCTAGAATGTGTGCATTATACCTGCTGGGTGTGAATTAACCCAATCCCTCTTCCCCCCTCTAACCTACTTGATTCCTGTTGAGCTTTACTTCCACATGCACATAAGGGTTGACCAACTGGTTCCAATTTAGTATTGAGTACACATGGTGTTTGTTTTTCCCTTCTTGTGTTACTTCACTTAGAAAAATGGTCTCCAGACCCATCCAGGCTGTTACAAAAGAGGCAATCATTTTTTTTTAAATGGCTGAGTAGTTATGGTATACAAATATCACATTTTATTAATCCACTTGTGTATTGATTGGCATTTGCATTGTTTCCATATCCTTGTAATTGTGAATTGTGCTGCTATAAACATTTGAGTGCGAGTGTCTTTATGATAAAATGTTCCTTTTTCTTTTGAGTAAATACCTAGTAGTGGAATTGCTGGATTGAATGGTACGTCTACTTTTAGTTCTCTGAGGTATCTCCATACTGCTTTCCATAGAGATTGTACTGGTTTGCAGTCCTATCAACAGTGTATAAGTGTTTCCTTCTCTCCACATCCACGCCACCAGTTTTCGCTTTGGGACTTTTTGATAACAGCCATTCCCACCGGAGTTAGGAGTTAGGTGGTTTTGATGATTAGAGATGTTGAGCATTTTTTCATATGTTTGTTGGTCATTAGACTACCTTCCTTTGAAAAGGAAGTTCATGTCTTTTGTCCACTTTTTTTTTCTATTTCAATGCAATTTTAATCCTTTTTTCAACCTAAATGCAATAATAATTTGGTAAGGTACAGACATACAAAACCCATATATCCTGAATTACAAAAGAGTTTCCATGGGACTATAACTCAAATCCATCCCTCTAAATCCTAATTCTCTATTGGTAAAATTTTCTGAGCCAATTAAACAGATTTTTGTTTCATTTTGATTTGTGCTGAATGCAACATAAAAATATAACAAGGTAAAAATAAACATTGTATAAGAAAACTAAAAAAAAAAAAAGAGGAATCCACAGACACTCAAGGTTTTCATCAAGTATGTTTCCACAATGAATACATACTTACAAATATGCAAATAAAACACTACCCTAAAATGCTTATCTTGCCATCAATGCCATTCCATTTCTAGAATGCCATTCCATTCCATTTCAATGCCATTCTTGCTACTGAAAACATTTTTTTAGAAGCTTCTCCCAAAGCTTAACATATACTGTATTATAGTACATTATAATCCCCAAAATGTCTTAAATCAAAAAAGCTTTCCAATGTGGAAGATTCACATGAAACTTTATTTCTCCAAGAAAATAAAATCATTCTTAGTATTGGAAGAAAAGAATATTGAAAGAAATCAGCCTTGGTGGTACCTGTGGCTCAAAGGAGTAGGGCGATGGCCCCATATACTGAAGATGGGGGGTTCAAGCCCAGTCCCGGCCAAATCTGCAAAAAAAAAAAAAAAAAAAAAAAGGAAAGAAATCAGCTTTTAAAACAGATAAACATCTATACTAAAAAAAACAGTCTTTTCCTATACCATCCCTTTAAAGGAAACATAAAAAATGTTCACTACAATAATCTCAGACTACTTTCATAGAAAAATTTCAGAATACGTAAAACACATATTTGAGCTTTCAAAGATGCCATTTGGATTTCAGATATTAAACAGCTACAGCATAGCTTACATTGGCACAAGTATGCCTAACACATGAACTCTATTAATATTTCATCCCTGGTTAACAGTCAGAAAGAACTGCATGGTTTGAAAGGTGCTTTTACTTATGTGTGGTCATTAAAATTCAATAAATAATTCAAGTATGGTCATATAAAAGCAGGCAACTAATCCAATATCACTATAAAAATCAAAGCCATGAAAATAAAGGCAGAAAACTTGATTTCTCTACCTTTCATTTACATACATAGATATCAGGACCTTACTGTAGAAAATATAATAATTTTTACATATGGTTTCCCTAGAACATAATGGAGTTTTAGAAAGTATAAAAGATGTCAATATCCATAGTTGGCTTCATCAAATGCTTTTCTTGCCCATTTCAATTCTTCATTCATAGTAAACAAGTCTTTAACCCTAGCAAACTTCCCGGGGTGCTTTTGAATCAAGAAGATGATATCTTCAACTTGTACTCGACCTTGTCTGCCAATAGACATGGCCTTGTGAGTCATTTCACTAATTAAGTCTATCACAGCATTCTTCAAGAAGATCTACTGATTTAGTATAAGGATTCTTTTCGTCTCCAAAGCCATACATCATACGTCTCAATTCTTCAGAAAAAAGTCTCTGTCTTTTACCCTGTCCACCTTCTGAGCTTCCTCTAATTTCTTCATTTTCTTCCTCAAAAGCAGGGTTTTCCTCCTCATCTGCCACTCTATCAGCCTGCCAGCCTACAGCACCCATCAGGCTCCCACCCAGCAGGTTTCTCTACTTGCACAGCTTCCTTTCTGGTGACTTCCACATTAAAGTGAATTTTTTTTAAAGTGAATTTTGATTGTATTTTATTTTATTTTTTAACTAAGATACTTAACAGTTTTATTTTCACATTTCACAATACAAATGAACACTGCCCCCTTTTCAGGTTTACTTCTTCCCTTTGAAACTATTCTGTCTTTGAGAGGAAGGAAGAGCAAGTCTTCCTTACCATGTTATTAAGAAAACACCCAGAGTCACAGCACCACAATCTCCTGGTGAAACACAACAAGTAATATGAAACTGACATAAAGAACACTCTGGTCAAGTCATTCCAGGACGAGTGGGCAGCAACATGGGACCAGCAGGAGGTGTCATCATTGGAGGCCCAGGCATCATTGCCATGTGCCCTCCCGTGGGTGACCTCATTCCAGGAGCAGGTCCCACTGGCCTCATCCCAGGAGGAGGAGGACTCATCAGCAGCATCATGGGAGGGCCCCACGTATGGGGTGCTGGCATCATACTAGGATGAGGAGGACCTGGAAGATTGGGGGGAGGTGGAATCATTGCTCCTGCAGGAGGAGGAGCAGAGAATGGCGTAGGAGATATTTTCCCTTGTTGAAATGCAGCTGTTGTTTTGTCAAACAGGCTCTGGGCCTGCTCCTCCAACCATTTCTGACAGTCCCTCACATTCTCTTTGTGCTTCCTCCCACTGCAGTGTGTCTTTCTCACAGATGGAGAGTCATGGGTGAGATATGTATTGCAGTAGTCATTATAAAACTTGGGCATATTTCCTCCTGGCCATTGGAGACTCCTTTCTAATGTGAGTTTTTAAAACCAAGCCTCCATACCAGTGTGGGTGGAACGAATGGTAGAGTGGGGGAAGCAAGTCTGCTCTATTGGTAATAAAGCTCCAATTTCATCCCATCCTGGATTTCATAGTCCCTTAGAGACACGTGGTCCTGAAAAATCATGTACCACTTCTTAAGGACAATTTTGTTCCAACAAGTGACAATTTGGGCTACAATCAGCTTCTTAAGGTCCCCAGTGGTGTCATTGATGTTGCATTCAATGTGGACCTTCCCCAGATGGTCATTGCAAACAACCTTGATCATCCAGGCTGGAGCTCCAAACTCAAACTTTCAACCTGCAGACGTCACAACCTCTAGCCTCAAGCGTTTGGATGGATGAGATTTTAAAAACCATGAGAGATTCTTTTGCAACCTCCTTGCATTTGAAAACCACTGGAAGGCACGTCCAATTTCTACTTCAGCCTTTCAGAGCAACACCTCTTTTGTCCACTTTTTAATGGGTTTGTTAGTTTTTCTTTTGCTGATTTGTTGAGTTCTTCTTAGATTCTGGTTATCATCCCCTTATCAGATGTATAGCATGTAAATATTTTCTCCAATTTTGTGGGTTGTCTGTTTATTGATTGTGTCCTTGGCTGTGCAGAAGCTTTTAAATTTGATGAGGTTGCACTTATTCATTTGTGTTGTTGCTTTGTTTTTGAGGTCTTCTTCATAAATTCTTTCCCAAGACTGATATCTATAAGAGATTTTCCAACATGTTCTTCTGGAATTCTTAGAGTTTTATGCTTTAAGTTTGAGTCTTTTATCCATCATGAATTAACTTTTGTGAATTAACTTTTGCAAATCCTGTCTCAGTGTTTTACATGTGGCTATCCAGTCTTCCCAGCACCATTTATTGAATAGGGTTTCTTTTCCCTAGTCTGCTTTATCAAAAATAAGGTGGGAACATGAGGATGGTTTATTTCTGGGTTCTCTGCTCAGATCCATAGGTCTATGTCTCTGTTTTTGTGCCAGTACCATGCTGTTTTGGTTACTATAGTTCTGTAGAGTAGCTTGAAGTCTGATAAGGTGATACTTTTAGCTTTGTTCCTATTACGTAACATTGCATTGACTATTTGGGGTCTTTTCTGGTTTTGTAAGAAACATAGAACCATTATTTCTAGATATGTGAAAAATTGTGTTGGTATTTTAATGAGGATTGCATTAAGTCTGTAAATCACTTTAGGTAGGATAGCCATTTTAACAATGCTGATTCTGCCTATCCATGAGCATAATATGTTTTTCCATCTGTTTTTTCTCTGCAATTCTTTCTGCAGTGTTTCATAGTTCTCCCTGTAGAAGTCTTTCACTTTCTTATTTAAGTATATTCCTAGGTATTTTATTTTCTTTGTTGCTCCTGGGAAAGGTATTACACCTTTTGTTTGATTCTCAGCTTAACTGTTGTTGGTGTATAGAAATGCTACTGATTTGTGTACATTGATTTTGTAGTCTGAGACTTTACGGAATTTATCAATTCCAGGAGTCTCTTGGATGACTCTTTGGGGTTTTCTACACATAATGTCATATCATCAGCAAAGAGCAATAATTCTCTTTTTTTCCCATTTGGCTACCACTGATCATTTTATCTTGCCTGATTGCTCTGGCTAGGACTTTTAGAAGTACATTGAACAGAAGTGGAGATAGTGGGCAATCTTTTCTGGTGGAAATGTTTCCAATGTTTCCCCATTCAATATGATGTTGGCTGTGAGTTTTTCATATATAGCCTCTATAATTTTGAGGTAATTCCTACCTATGCCTATTTTGTTAAGTGTTCTTATCTTAAAATGGTGCTGAATTTTGTTGAATGCTTTTTTTGTATCTATTGAGAGGATAATATGATCCTTGTTTTTGCATCTATGTGGTGGATTACATTTATAGATGTCATGTTGAACCATACTTATATCCAAGTAGGATGAAGCCTACTTGGCTGCAATGAATTATTATTATTATTTTGATGTGCAGGTGAATTCAGTTTCCTAAGATATTAATAAGAATTTTTGCATCTATATTAATAAGAGAAATTGGTCCATTATTTTCTGTTTTAGCTGTGTTCTTTGCTGGGTTTGGTATCAAGGTGATATTGATTTGTAAAATGAGTCGGGGAGGATTCCTTCCATCTCAATGTTAAGGAATAATTTCTGTACTATAGGTAAAAACTCTTCTTTGTAGGTTTGGTGAAATTCAGGTGTGAAACTGTCTGGTCCAGGACTTTTTTTTGTTGGAAGATCTTTTTATTGCTGCTTCAATTTCAGTGCTTCATTTTGTTCTGTTTAAGAGTTCTATATCTTCCTGATTAAGCTGGGAGGTTGTATGTTTCCAAAAATGTGTCAATTTCCTCCACATTTTCAAGTCTGGGAGTATAGAGATTTTTATATTATTCTGAGATGATATTTTATACTTTTGTGATATTAGTTATTTCCTCTTTAATTTTTAATTGAACTTAACATAGTTCTTTCTCTTCTGTGTCTGATTAATCTAATAGAGGCTTGTAAATTTTGCTTATCTTTCAAAGAACCAACTTTTTGCTTCATTGATCTGCTTTATAGTTCTTTTGTTCTTGATTTCATTCAGCTGTGTTCTGGTCTTGGTTATTTCTTTTACTCTACTGGTTTTGGGATTGGTTTGCACTTCCTATTTCAGTTCCTTGAGATGATTCATTAGCTTATTGATTTGTGATCTTTCATCTTTTGGAGGTGGGCATTTAGGACTATGTCTTTTTCTCTCAGGACTTCTTTTGCTATATTTGACAGATTTTGATAACTTATCTTCTGATGATCATTTAGTTGAAAGACTCTTTGGATTTCCCTCTTTATCTCCTAATTGACCTAACTATCATTCAGAATAAGGTTATTTAGTTTCCATACCTTTATGTAGGGTTGAGTGTTTTTGTGTAAATTGATTTCTAATTTTATTTCACTGTGGTCTGAGAAGATATATGGTATAATTTCTATTTTTTAAATTTGTTCAAATAGGTCTGACAGCCTAGGATGTGATCAATAGTAGAGAATGTTCCATGTGCTGATGAGATGAATGTATATTCAGTAGTTTGGAAGAAGAATGTTCTGTAAATATCTGTTAGGTCCATTTGTTTTAGAGTTGTGGTTAAGTCCATTGTTTCCTTGCTTATTTTCTGTTTGGAGAACCTGTCCTGTTCTGTCAGTTGGGTGTTGAATTCCCCAGTGATTATGGTGCTGCCATTTATCATTTTGCTTAAATCTAGTAGAATTTGGTTTATGAATCTAAGTGCTCCTTTGTTAGGTGCATGTATTTAGGATGGTTACATCTTCTTGTTGAATTGTTCCTTTCACCTTTACATATTGACAATCTTTGTCTCTCTTTACTCTTGTTGATTTGAAATCAATGTCCTCTAATATAAAAATGGCTACATTAGTTTTCTTTTGGTTCCCATTTGCATGAAATATTGTTTTCAATATTTTTTTAACCTTGAGTTTAAATGAGTTCCTGTAGGTTACATGTATTTCATGGAGATAGCAGATACTTGGCTTGTGTGTGTGTGTGTTTTCCATTTAGCCAGGCTATGTCTTTTCAGTGGGAAGTTTAAGCTATTCACATTTATTGAAAGTATTGATATGTGTGGTAGATTTCTGTTCATTGTGTTGGATAGATCCTTATAACTTTGTTTCACCTCTTGAACTATTATGGCATCTGGGCTCTGAACTTTAGCTCTTGGCTCTATTGTGCTGATTATTATATGATGTAGGTCTGAGTATTTCCTGCAGGGTAGGTCTGGTCTTTGCAAATTCCCTCACCAATCCTTATCTGACAAAAATTTTTATTTCTGGTGGCTCCTGTGGCTCACAGGAGTAGGGCGCCGGCCCCATATGCTGGAGGTAGTGGGTTCAAACCCACCCCAGCCAAAAACTGCAAACAAACAAACAAACAAACAAAAATACCTTTATTTTTTCCTCATAGAAGAGAATTAATTTGTAAGATACAAGATTCTAGACTGGCCATTTTTCTGTTTTAGAAGGCTGAGGAAGGGTCTTCATTCTTTCTGGCTTATAGGATTTCAGTTGAGAAGTCTGCAGTGAGTTTGAATGGCTTTCCTTTGTAAGTTATTTCCTGTTTTTACCCTATTGTTCACAGGAGTGCTTCTTTTGTAATTATTTTGGCCAGTCTGATGATTATATGTCAAGGTGACTGCCTCTTTATGATGAATCTCCCAGGAGGTGTATATCCTTCTTATACCTGGACATTTAGATTTCTTGCAAAGCCTGGGAAATTTTCTTCAACTCTCTCAAATAAATTATCCATTCCTTATGAATTTTCTTCTTCATTCTCAGGGATGACTATGATTCTTATGGTTAACCTCTTTACATAGTTCCACGTTTCTTGTAGGCTTTGGTTGTTTCCCTTGCATCTCTGTTCTTTCTCTTCCACTGACTTGTTTAGCACAACGGTATTATTTTCAAGTTCTGAGATGCTTTCTTCTGCCTGGTTGAACCTATTCTTAAGGGTTTCCGCTGTGCTTTGTAATTCTTTGAATTTCCAGAAGTTCTGTTTGGTTTTAATTTAATATTTTAATACAGTGTAGTCATTTCCTTCATTGTGTTTGTGCCTTCCTTGTGATGGGTTTCAATTTTCTCTTGTATTTCCATGAGCTTATAACCCATGTTTGAAATTCTTCATCAGTCATTTTAATCTTTTCATTTAGGCTGGTATCCATTGGTAAAAAATTATTGTTCCTTTTAGGGGATGACCTTTCATTTTGATTTTTCATATTTCCTGAATTTTTCAACTGGTTCCTTCTCATTTGGCCTTTCTATTAAGAACCAGAGATGTTGGGGCTGGCTTATGGGTCTGAAACCCCCAAAATCAGTCCTTAACCTTGTCAGGGAGAAGAGTATCAGTTGCCTATGGGTTGCCTATGGGTTACTCTAGCAGGTTTAACAATCTTCTTGGATTACCTCTGATCTGCTGTCTTCATCTCTTGCCAACAGTGAGTTAGGTCCTTCAGCTCACTTTCAGTAATGGCAGGTGGCACTTGTGAGTGTGAGTCACTCATGCTTTGTTTGCTTGAGTTGAAAGACACTTTGAAGGGCTATATCATTGTTCTCCCTATCATTGGTTGATGTTTGTGTAAGTGATCCAGCTGCTAAGATGTTCTTTTGCACCAATGGTAGACTCTGCTTCCCCATTTGGAGTACTTGAGCTTTAGGAGGGATCCTGCAGCTCCCAGGAGTTTTCTTCCTCTCCACCACCACCATAAGGCAGTTTGTTGCTAGGTTGTGTGAGCCTGAAAGGATTTGCAAAGCTTCAGCAGGGCTCAGCTGTTGCTTTTCTGGCCATTTATGGGGAGCTGCTGGTAAGAGGATCAGGACAAGCTCGGGAGACCAGTGGAGCTATTCTCCAGGGAGGGTCCTAAATGCTTATGTGCTAAAGTGCTGGCTGGGTTCTTTCTGCCCTTATCCAGCAGCACAGTTTTTCTATGGGGAGGGGTAGGCATTCCTCCAATGGCCACCCTGTGGGCCCCCACTAACCAGGTAAGATTTAGACAGTAGATATTGTAAAGGGCCAGTAGGTGGTGCTTGAGGTAGGAATAAGCTGCAATGTTGGTTCTGGGTCTTGGACAAGCTCCAGTCCCTTAGGTAAAGCACTTCAATGCCCCAGTTGGCGGGTGGGGCCCTGGAGCTTCCAGATGCAGTTGAGGTGGGTGGGGAGTGCAGTTGGTTTGGGTGAGGTTGCCCTTGGGTTCTACAGAAGCTAACTAGTTAGCTGTTGTGGTGGGAATTAAAGTTATGCTCCCAGTTTCTGGGTGGTGCCCTACTAGTGAGAGGCTGAGATGGATTCATCCAGCCAGAAAACCTGTTTATGAGAGAATCTGCAAATCAATTACTTCCCTAAACCAATATTAATGATGTACTAAACAGTCACAAAAGGAAATGATGTTCCAGTTCTGTTTCCAGGTACCATCACTAATGACGTCTTTCAGCTCCAGCTTTGAGCTTAAGTTCTTTCCTCTGATCACACTACAAGAGAATCTATAGCTTAGCACTTATCTATCCCCTATTTTTCATTCTCAAGATTTTCCTAGACTTGACCACATTATAATTTAGCAGTAATTTACAGCTAATATCTATGGAATTCTTACTGACAGAAATATTTTCTGTGCAATTGTTTTTCATTCTATGATCGCTATAATCCTTTGAATTAAATTCTGCTATGTTTCCATTTTACTGCTGAAAAATGGAAGCTTAAAGAGCTGAGATAATTTGTAAAAACTACAACATTTTTAAGATGCAGAGTTCAGACTGAAACCCAAGTTTGTCTATTTCCGAAGTCCTTACAAATTCAAGTTTTGTCTTTTTTTTTTGAGACAGTCTCACTTTGTTGCCCCAGGCTAGAGTGCTGTGATGTCATACCTCACTTCAACCTCAAACTCCTGGCCTCAAGGGATCTTCTTGCCTCAGCCTCTCAAATAGCTTGGACTATACGCACCTGTCACAATGCCTGGATAGCTTTTCTGTTTTTAGTAGAGACAGGGTCTTGCTTTTGCTCAGGCTGGTCTTGAACTCCTGAGCTCAGGCAATTCACCCACCTCAGAGTGCTAGGATTACAAGCATGAGCCACTACATCTGGCTCAAGTTTCCTTTTGGAACTTTTACTTTCCCAAGTATTTTTGATGCATAGTTGTTTGAATCCACAGATGTGGAACAGCAGATAAGGAGGGCCAATTGTATGTCAAAATTGTTGATAATAAAATTTAAACTATTTTATGTGAATCTTTATTTATAAGCAGACACAAAGAAATGCACATACAAAAAGAATTGTTGATACTTCCAGAAAAAAATGATAACTATGCTTAAAACATATACGCACATACATACAAATTTACAAATCCAATGCAAATTTTAGAAAGATGAAGTTTAGCAATATTTGTTATCTAAGCAAATAATATATGCTTATGGCCATCCTCAGAGTGCATAATTGTATGTTAAAAGCTTTCCATAAGTTTTGAAATAAAAAAAGATAATTTAGGCATAAGATAATTAGGCATATGAACATTAATTCACATCTTTTCTGCTGAAGGCTTGGTGTGAATCTAACAGAATTCACTTGTCCAGTAAATGGAAATGCTGAAGAAACTTCAAATGCCAATAGAAGTTTCTTGTAGAAACTTTATTATATAGAGAAAAGTGTCATGTTAGGGTCCAAATGCAAAATTTCTCTCCAATTTTAGATAGACCTATGTATTTTCAGAGTTCTAGAAAAGATAAGAAGCAGTAAAAAGGGGTTTTATTCTTTGAAAAACAAACTTAAAATTATAATTTGCAGCCTGAAAAGTTATAGTTTGGAATTATTTACTAATTATCTTCCATCTCAATAAATATTAGTTACATTTTATTTAATTTAGTGGGGAAAGTGTGTGATAGCATGGTCTAAGAGAGCAGGTTCTAGTTTGGCAACTACTAGCTATTAGTTGTTTGTCCTTGAGTAAGCCACAATGTAGTTGAAATTAATTTCTTCATATGTGTAAAATTACAAGTTAAAAGTTACCTTTCTTAAACTATATGCAAGATTGTACTTTTTAAATCAATCAAGTGTGAATAGCTGAGATCTAAGAAAATCAGATATATTCTGTTTTCTGCTACTTCCCAAGAGATTCCTGTTTTTACTTAGTGCAAAGCATATTGCCAATACCAGCTTAAAAAGCTAAAGAAAATCTTGCATTCAAGATTTTTGGCAGCTGTGTGGAAGGTTAACAGTTTCACCTTGTGTTTCTGTTTGGGAGAGGCCTCTGTAAGAGGTGAGACTAGACAGCCTTGGCCCCTAGGAAGACACGTGCACAGTGAATTGGGGGAGGGAGGAGGCATAGACGCTGGCCAGTCACTTGTATGGGGCTGTACTGGCTGAACACCAGCCTTCTGACATGGCACTATCCAAGTAGGAGGTAAACACACGGTGGGTGGAGGAGAGGGAACAAGTGATGTTTCTCTTGGCCTGTCAACATGGCAGATAGACCTTAGAGTTCTCTGTATCTGTGTCCCGCTTATTCTATTCTTTCCTGTGTTGGAGGTGCAGATTCAACTCTTTGAGGTTATGCAAAATGATGCAGCATTTGTATATAATCTTTGCACGCCCTCCTCATACTTGCATACTTGCGTGATTTTAATTTTATGAGTACAGAACAAATATATATATGTATATATATTTGGAGACAGTCTCAAGCTGTCACCCTGAGTAGAGTGCTATGGCATCACAGTTCACAGCTACCTCAAATTGTTGGGCTTAAATGATTCTCTTGCCTCAGCCTCCCTATTGTTTTTGTTGTTTTTGTTGCCATTGTTGTTTTTTAGCTGGCCCGGGCTGAGTTTGAACCTGTCAGCCTCAGTGTATATGGCTGGCACCCTACCCACTGAGCTATGAGCGCTGCCCACAAATATGTTTTTCTATAGACACAACCCAGAAATTAATTGTATCTTGGAGAAAGTCTGAGCCTCAGGCTTGGGAATTTTCTGTATTGCCTCCCTGGTGAGTTCTGTCTTTGTTGTAGAGACCTGCAGAAATCTCTAGATGAGAACACCAGCCCCTGAGGTCTTAACTCTGTAAACAAACTGATGCTAGTTTTTCCCAGGACCCCAAGCTATTCCAAATTCCCAAGGTGACAGAGAGTCTTACAGTTGTCCTCCTATCTATTTAGTATGAACCAATAAAATGACATTGTCTATCTTCTCAAAACTCTTAGAACCAAATGTGCTTCCCTTTATCCCTGGGGGGTGGTCTGCCATCTCCTTAGGTCTGCCCCTAGGGTACCTGTATATGTGTGTGTAGCAGAAAACATGTTGATCCGAAATGTGGGACTACGCCACATAACTACATAGAAGATGCCACTTCTGGTCATTTATGCCCATAGTTAATCATTTATGCCACATAACTACATAGAAGATGCCACCTCTGGTCATTTATGCCCATAGTTAATCATTTACTTTCCAAAGTCTGCTAATTTAAAAGTTCATTATCATTTTCATGGGGCAGATGTTATTTTTGTGCTCCCTCTCCTACCAGAATTTTCACTGGAGTCTTCTTTGGAAGACCCAGAAACTAACAGAGACCAGAGTTAGCTGCCTTATCCCTGAAGAAACTCCTGGCTTATCTCTGAAATTGAAGTAAAGAGGACTGGCAGACTCTTAGGTCTTCTACTATCTAGGAAGAACAGGGGTGAGTGAGGATTTTAACACGAGTTTTATTGTAGCAATGAGCCTTATATCTCGTATCTGGGAATATAATTATCTCTTATAGTTCTGTCAGAGTTTATATCGACTAGGTCACCAGAGTAATGGGTTTCTCAATGCCAATTTGCAATTTGGAACTCTATTTTGGTACAGAATTATACTGTATCCAATTCAGAAATTATCAAATGTAGCAAATTCTAACAAAGTGAATCTAAGGTAGATCAGAAGTGATTATGTTCTGTTTCCTCGTTCTCAGCTGTACCAATACAAAGGCTCTTCTGAGCCTGGATGCACACACAATAGACCAGTCTCTTTAATCTCTTAAAGAAAATGATAGCCAATTTGAATAGAAAAACCTCTGTGTTATTCTGTTTCAGCTTAGGGGAAATCAAGTTTTACAACCCTTCTCTGTTGATTTTGAGAATGATGACAAGTTTCTTTCTGCAAACCACTCATAAAGATGGGTTTTATTATTAGGCTCGTATGTGAGGCTCATGGGCTACAGTAGTAAATGATCAGCTTTGTAAGTAAGTGAGAAATAGGAACAGGAGAGGAAGGCAGAATGAGTGAAATGTTTAGCTAACAGCTAGGACTGAGTGCTTTACAAATTTGATATGAAATTGTAATGCAAACACTGGCTCTTCTTTTGACTCCCCTGCCATTGAGAGATTGTTCATCGCTGACATAGAGATTCTAATGCTTGGCCTGCTCACCGTGCAGG
>CAUYRH010153655.1:0-10243 GCA_963574655.1 Perodicticus potto | reverse complement strand
TTCTCTCTGAGTCTCTAGCTTGTGATTTCCACAGTGCCTTTCTCAGATCGATTTTTTAAAAAATTAAATGAACTTCAGGTTATCCAGTGTGTGGATAACTTGTACTTTTATTACTTGTACTTTTGGTGATGTATCTAAGAATTCATTGTCAAACCCAATGTAAAATGTATTTGTTTGCCCCTGTTTCATCTATTTTTTTATAGATTGCACTTAATATTTAGGCCAATAATTCCATTTTGAGATAATTTCTGTATAGAGTGCAAGGTATATGCCAAAGTTCACTGTTTTGCATATAGAAAGTCTACCTTTCCAGTTTGTTATAGAACCTATTTTTTCTTCATTTAATTCCTTTTTTATCTTTATCAAACATCAGCTCACTATGTCTGTGTAAATCTATTTTTGGACTTTCTGCTCTGTTCTACTAATTTATCACTCTCTCTTTCCCTTTTTTAGTAGTGACAGGGGTATCACTCTTGCTCAGGTTGGTCTTGAAATCCTGAGCTCAAGCAGTCCACCTAGTGCTCACTTCAGCATCTCAGAGCACTTGGATTACAGGCATGAACCACCATGACCAGTCCTAATTTACATCTTGCCTTTCATCACTACTACACTCTCTTAACTTTTGCAGTTGTATAGTTAAAGCGAAGTTATATAGTTGAATTCCTTAACTTTGTTCTTTTTCACAATGATTTTAGCTACTGTACTTACTATGGCAATCCATGCAAATTTTAGAATCAAGTTGTCATTATTTACATGCAAGCATTTTATAATTTGATTAAAGTTATGGTGAATCTATAGATCAAATTGGGAACATCATATTAATATTGAACCTTCAAATCCATGAACATAGTGGATCCTTCATTGGTGTGTAATGTATTTTAGCTCAAAGTTGCTGCAAGTTCTTTGTTAAATTTATATCTAAATATATCTAAATACTTCTCTTTTTATGGTTTTCATGGAAATGTTATTGGATTTTATTTCAAATAAAATTTTACCTCATTTTATATAAGAATACAATTGACATATATTGAACTTATTCCTAACAAATTTGCTAAACAAATTTGGTAGTTCTAAAGTTTTTAAGCAAAGTTTTTGTAATCATATATGTGTGGGTCACTAAGAAAGTTTTTCAGACAGATTGCGTTATGGTTGGCCCATTATTTGCTTCCTTTTGGGGGGCGGGGCTGGGTTTGAACCCACCACGCCTGGCATGTGGGGCCAGTGCCCTACTCTTTGAGCCACAGGCACCACCCTGGTTGGTCCATTATTTGACTTCCAAGAAACACATCAACAGCATCCTTTTCTGATTCTCCCATGTAAGCCTCACTGGGATGGCTTATCCGTGTTGCTGGGAGGGCTTTGTTTGTTTCTGTCCACATGGACAGATGTTTCTGGATTTTCTTGATTTTCTTGTTTCTTATGTAGCTCAAAATCTTTATAATGACCTACATATATACAAATCTGTATATAATTTACACACATATGTAAACACATTATCTATAAATGATGATAATTTTATATCTTCCATTCAATCTGGATTCTTTCACTTTTCTTGCCTGCTTGAACTGGCTAGAAACTCCTTTATGATGTTGAAAAGAGTGATGAAAGAGGACCTCCACATTTTATTCTTGATTATAAGGAAAAATATTTAGTCTCTCACCATTAAGTATGTTAAGTTAGTTAGTTCTGGGTTTCTTTTGTAGATGCCCTTTATTAGATAGAGAGATTTCCCTTCTATTAATCATGGTTTTAATTTGCGTTTCTCTAATACTTAGGAATGATGAGCATTTTTTCAAGTATTTACTGGCCACTTGTCTGTTTCCTTTAGAGAAGATTCTATTCATCTGTCTTCCCCATTGATGTATGGGATTGTTGGTTTTTTTCTTGTAGATTAATTGAAGTTCTGTATAGATCCTGGTTATTAATCTTTTGTCAGATTCAAAATGTCCAAATATCCTTTCCCATTGGGTAGGTTGTCTATTTGCTTTGGTTGTTGTCTCCTTGGCTATACAGAAGCTTTTCAGTTTAATGAAGTCCCATTGGTTTATTGTTGCTATTGCCCTATCGCCATGGCAGTCTTCCTCATAAAGTCTTTCTCTAGGCCAATATCATCCAGTGTTTTTCCAATTCTTTCTTTGAGGATTTTTAACATCTCATGCCTTAAATTTAAGTCCTTTATCCATGTTAATTTTTTTCAAATGCTTTTTTTCTACATATTGAGATTGTGTATATAATATATATATGTGTGTGTGTCTGTGTGTGTATATATACTATATTTTAATTTGATTAATTGTTAAACAGTAAATTAAATTGATTTTTTTAAGTTAAACCAGCTTTGCCTGCCACAGATAATCAGATAATCTACAAATGGCCATGATGTTTTATATGTATATATTTTTATGTTTTGATGAATTTGTTTTGTTGCTATTTTATTGTGATTTTTATGAAAAACATTGTGGTTTAGTGTTCTCTCCTTGAAATATCACTATATGATTTTTAGTATAAGGGTGATGTTGGCTTTATAACATAACTTTGAAAGTTCTCCATTCTATTCTATATTCTGGGAACTATTGTGTAGAAGTGCTATGATTTCTCCTGAATGTGTTTGGTAGAATTTCCTGTAAAATTAATGAAGCTGAAGGTGCTTTGTCTTTGTTTTTGGAAATATTTGAAATAAAAACTCAGTTTCTTTAATAGATAAAAGGTATTCAAGTAACTTTTTTGAATCAATGTAGGAAGTTGTGACTTTCAGTGTCACATTTCATCTAAATTATTAAATATATGAGCAAATAATTATAGTATGCTTCTACTACATTTCAGTGTTTTTAGAATCAGAAATGATCTTCTCACTGTCATTCCTGATGTTGGCACAGATAATATATAGGCGTCTTCTCTATCTTTTTCTTAATTATATTAACTAAAAAGTAATTAATTTTATTGTTCTTTCAAATGAATAGGTTTTACCTTTATTATCTCCATTGTTTTTATGTTTACAATTTCAGCTATATTTATTCTTATCATAGTAGTTTCTTGTTTCCATTTGGCTTAATATTTAAATTGCTTCTCTTTCTTTAATTTCTTAATGTGGTGGCTAGGATTAATGATTTTAGACATTTTTTCTAAAATATGCAATTAATACAATTTACATATAAATTAATGAAATGAATATATTTCATGCTAAGTAAACTCGATCATTTCTATTTTAATTTTACTCAGTCCAAAGGCATTGAGACAAAACTTCCATTTGAGATTTTCTCTTTATGCCATAATTATATAGAACTGTGCTATTTAATTTCCAAATATTTGGATGATTCATATTGATTTCTAATTTAATTATTTTATAATACAAGAAGATCCTTTGTGTAATTTCTATTTTTTAAAGATACATTAAGTCTGTCTTGATGGTTGCTCCATGGTCACTTGAGAAGAATTCATATGCTGTTTTGGTTGAATTTTCTGTATCAGTAAGGCCAACTTGGTTCATTGCATTTTAGGTAATCTAAATTCTTTCTTATTTTTATGCCTGTCTGCCTATCTGTTCTATTCATCACTGAGAAAGGAATGTTGAAGCTTCCTTCTCTCTCTTTTTTTTTTTTTTTTTGAGACAGGTTCTTACTATGTTGCCCTCAGTATAGTGCTGTGGCATCACAGCTCACAGCAACCTCAAACTCTTGGGCTTAAGCACTTTTCCTGCCTTAGCCTCCCAAGTAGCTTGGGACACCATAATGCCCAGGTATTTTTTGTTGCAGCTGTTATTGTTGTTTAAATGGCCCTGGCCAGGTTTGAACCCACCAGCCTTGGCACTATAACCACTGTCCTATGGGTGCCAAGCCATGTTGAAGTTCTTGTAATTGTGTATTTGTGTATTATTTCTCTTTTCATATCTACCTGTTTTTGCCTCAAGTATTTTGGAGCTCTATTGTTTGCTACATTGATGTTCACTCTTATTATGCCTTCTTGAAGAATAAATCTCATTATAATTAAGTCCTTCTCTATCTCTTATATTTTTACTTGTCTTAAAGTCTCATTTGTCAGAGTAAATATTCCTATTATCCTTTGATTAGTGTTTCCATGGTGCATCTTTTTTCATCCTTTTACTTTTAGATTACCTATTTCTTTCCATTTAAAGCGGCTTCTTATAAAGAGTAAGTAAATTGCTCCACTTTAGCAATTGTGATTTTTTTTTTAGTTGACACTTGCATTTTTCCCCTTATACATCCATTTTTTTTCCTTACCACTTCCACATTTTCCCTTTTTTTTCAAAAATTGAACTCAGGTCTTTTAGTTATTAGCATTGCCAACAATATGTTTATATTATCAATGACTAGCAAAATTAACAAATGTATAACTATTAAACATCGCAGAGTTTCTAATTTAAAAGTTTACCTATAAACTATAAAACCAAGTGTGATTTTTTTTTTAGAAAAAAATATTATTTATTTATGTTTTATTATTTGGGATTCATTGAGGGTACAAAGTGTTAGGTTACACTGATTGTGTTTGTTAGGTAAAGTCCCTCTTGTAATTGTGTCTTACCCCAAGAGGTGTGCCATAGACTTGACCCCCCATTTCCCTCCCTTCTCCCCTCCCCTGATCTTTTACTCCTCTACCCCTCACCTTGTATTAGATCATCTACTGCCCATATTAGTACCCAGAACTGAGTACCCTGGATTTTTACTTCTCCATTCTTGTGATGCCTTACTAAGAATAATGTGTTCCACTTCCATCCAGGTTAATACAAAAGAAGTAAAGTCTCCATATGTTTTAAAGGCCCAATAGTATTCTATGGTATACATATACTACAATTTGTTAATCCATTCCTGGGTTGGTGGTCATTTAGTTTGTTTCCATGTTTTGAGATTGTAAACTGAGCTGCAATAAATAGTCTAGTGCAAATGTCTTTATGATAAGAGGATTTTTAGCCAAGTTTTCTCTATTTGGTACCAATTATGGTAGGAGTTAATTGTTGCCTTCCTGGATTGGTATTCTGGGATAATTGCTGCAAGTTGTAGGTCAGAATTCTATTTACATTATATGATCTGGTGATTATCTGTTTATATATTCAGTGTGTCAGTGACAGAGAAAGCTGGGACCAAAAGTCAAGAGGTGATCTCTTTAAAACTAACTCCTGAACAGAACAGACTCAGGAGTACTTTACAGCATTGGCCTCACAGAAGAAAGCAATAAAGGATGGAAATACATCTTAACAGAAGGCTAAACATAGTGCAATAATATAACTAATAATATAACTAAAGTTCCACTTAGCAAACACATTTCAAAATTAAACTTGAACTGGAGTCATCCTCTATAGCCCCTTCTCTTGACTGAAAGAATAGGGTCTAGGGAAAGGTTTCCAGAAGCCCAGACAAGTAAGAAGATGGGCATACCCACATTAATCACAATATCGTGTTAGGGAAGTCCTTCACAACTTTGGTTACATAACATATGACTTAAGTTATTATGGGTATTTTCCTAAGTCCATTAATCCTGGATATTTGAAATTTTTAATGAATTTGGAAATCAATAGTTTCACATTGAGACTGTAAAAATTGTTGGAATTTCCTTAGTTATTTTCAGTATTTCAGTAGCTTAATGGAA
The DNA here is from genome assembly GCA_963574655.1 of Perodicticus potto. Lineage (NCBI taxonomy): Eukaryota > Metazoa > Chordata > Mammalia > Primates > Lorisidae > Perodicticus > Perodicticus potto. The sequence goes on along the minus strand of CAUYRH010153655.1, from coordinate 4,645 downwards.
ATAAATACTGCAATAAGACTGCACAGGCTAATAAAAATATATGTGCCATCATTTTTCCTAAGTATTAATATTTATTGCACATGATGATATGAGTCTTTGAATATTAGTTAGTTAGAGATCTAATTCTTAATAATACATGTGGAACATGCAAACTATTTGAAAGTAATATGTCCCTATGGGATGAAAGGCATACTCATCATTTTATAGTAAAACAGTGAAAAACCACTTGACAAAAAAATTTTAGGTTCTTTTTTGTTGATAGCAAATTTGTGGTAAAAATATTTTTTTAAAATATGATAAAAAGAGAACCCTCATTAGTGGGATTTGTTTAACACAATTAGACAATGCAGTTACAGCTTTAAAGAAATGTCAAAGCAGACAGAAATGGTCCAATTTGAATTTGTAAAATTTAAATTTTTAATAAATCTATATAAAAATATATTTCTTAAAGGGAAAGAGAATAGGGAAGCATAAATTATTCAAAATTATTATAAAATAAGTTATACTAAAATAAGGTTTTTATGAAATAATATGATACCCCTTTTCAAGCATAATTCATTTAGAAATCTATTTTAATGAGTATTTAAGACTTGCCATTAGCCTTTTGAATTACAAAATGATTATTTTAAAGAGCTAATGAATTTTCACCTCCTGATATTTAAAAATTACCTTCAGATGGAATTTTTCTTATTGATTTGCTGTTTAAACTTTTTGCTTTTAAAAAGCAAAGGGATTATGCCCTTCCCTGCACTCCACTCAGAATTTGGAAAAATTGTCCCCTTTTGACCGGAGAGGACTGTTTATACATGGCATGTTTAAAAGAGATTTGCTACCCCACCTGAAGCACAGAAGAGAAGAAACTTTAGAGAAACCCTTGGCAAGATTTTCAGGCTTTATTCCACTGTCTCCTCTGATATGGTGCCAATTCATGTGACAGAGCTGCACTGAGTAGTAGCTTTTATTATAAATTGCAAATTCCCACCTCCCACCAGGCAAATATAAAAGTTTCATGCAACTTTTGAAAACAAACCAGGAAGAATTCAGGCCTTTAGAAAATTTGATTTTGCAAAGATGTGCCCTATTTTTCACTGTACGGGCCAATAAAATACCATTACAGCGTATAATGACACATGTGCAGACACCAACTGAAATATCAAATTGTACATTTTTATTTCATATCCACATTGATGTTACCAACTTATTAACAAAGAAATTTATTTATTTATTTCAGTTTTAGCCAGGGCCGGGTTTGAACCTACCACCTCTGGTATATGGGGCTGGCACCCTACTCCTTTGAGCCTCCCCAAAGAAAATTTTTTAAAATAAAAATTACTAAATATAAAGGGCAAAGGACTATATAAATATTGATTACCTTGATTCAGTTGGCTCTGAAGATGTTCTTAATGGAACTCCTAATGTAGTGGATGAACTGTGGTCCAAGGCAACTTTGTATGATTTCAAAATATAATAATTCAAGGTGATCTTGCCAATGATTCATTACAGGGAACAAGGAGTTATTAAATGATATAACCTGTTGGTGTGTGTTTTACTCTGTTCATATAAACCAGTGAAGCAAGATCAATTTGTTTCTCGGTTGAATTAATTTTCTTGTGGGCACCTCAAGCATATATTCAAGAACAGCTTCCAAGAAACAAATTTATTTTCCTAAAATGATGGTCTTTATTGGCAACATCTAGTTCTTTTAATTTTACAGTTGGTTTCCCAGTTATGGTCTGTTTTCATGAAGCATGAGAAAAACCCTAGAACAGTTAAATGTGCTTACCATATAGTTTCTATATAGTTTATGAATTAGTTGTTTCTTCAAATTGGCAAAAGACATAGAATAAAACTGCTCTCTCAGTAACTTAGTTCTCCTTTTCCTAAGTTTCCCTAAATAGCACAAATATATGTACTGCATGCATTGTAGCTTGATCGTGGCAGTTATTAAATTGTAAACACACACAGAGAGTGAATGAGAGACAGAAAGAGAGAGAGAATGAGAAGTAAAAGAAAAGTTGGAGAATCTCCAGTTCTAATTCTACTTCAGTCATTCATTCGCTGAGTAGGTATTAGAAATATTATATAAATCTCCTGAGCCTTGTTGCCCAATGTGTAAAAGACACAAACAAACAGCTTATTTGAACCAATCAACTCCCAAGGGTGTTTTGATGTTTGGACAACTTACATACAAAAATACACTTTCAAAACTAAGATATAAGTGAAATATCTATTGCACATTTAGAGAAGTATTATTACATTTTTCTCTCTGATCTTACATCTTCAGCATGATGAAACTAATATATGTGAGTTGTATGTGGTGTTTCTAACAAAGGAAAAACATCCTTTTTTTGGTGCTTTTCTGCTGCATTCGAAGGAAGAAAGGAACACAGGTGCATTCTAAATGACTTCGAGCTCTGCCCAGAAGGACTCGCTCAGCCCGGGAGGGACAGCCATTAGTGAGTAAGTGAGAAGTGACATGTTCTGTCTCTCAAAGGGTTTCTTCATGTCCACTTTGGTAGCTCTCATTACACTGCCTGAATCCATTAAGACAGAAACAAGGTTACTCCCTGAAATGTTTTTGTGACTAAAGAGGACATGCAGCTCTTTAATCAGTGACAGAACATCTCCTCAGACAAGACTGAGTGATACAGTGTGCTCTGCTCCTACCTTTGCTGCTGAGAGGGAATATTCCCCACAAGGACAGACAATATTCTCATTAAATGGCTATTGGCTGATTTATCAGTGATCCAGTGAAAACAATTAGTCTGAGTATATTAACGTAAATATCTATGTCAGACGAAATATTTTATATTGGATAGATATGTGATCCATGATAATTCAGTTAATGCTTTGAGGTTATGGAGACAACTCTCAGAAGGTTTCAGATTTTTACAGGGGTCAGAGTGATGCTGTAGGATTTTTAAGGAGGAAAATATACCTTGCCTATTCACAAAACAAAAGATGAAGCTGCTGGGTGAGGAGAGTGTGAAACTTTGCCACCTCTTTTCTTAGCTACAGTCTCAAATGGGATCTAAAGTGATTTCGTAGCTTGAGACCCTAGAGATAAAAATACACAGCAGTGTGTGGCTGACTACAATATATTTTAAAACATATGTGTGGCTAAATATGTGTCACTGTGATATATGACATAGATAAGGGTTACAGAAGGAACTAATTACTCGAAAAATGTCCCATTAATTAATTAACCATCTGGGATAGTTTGCATATACAGTATTTACTAAATTGGGAGAGAATAAAAGGTAGGTGAGTCTAAACATGATCCACATGTGGAATTTCTCTGCCCTACCTGGCTGGACGGGAGTTAAGAAATATGATGTCCCCCAAACTGAAATGACCTGCACAGAGTTGGACCAAAAGTCATTATTTCTGTCTAAAATTTAGATCTCTGGTGGCTCCTATGGCTCAGTGAGTAGGGCGCCAGCCCCATATACCAAGGGTGTAGGGTTCAAGGCCAGCCCTGGCCAAACTGTCACAAAAAAATAGCTGTGAGTTATGACAGGCACCTGTAGTTCCAGCTACTCAGGAGGCTGAGGCAACACAATTGCCTAAGACCAAGAGCTGGAGGTTGCTGTGAACTGTGATGCCATAGCACTCTACTGAGGGTGACAAAGTGAGACTCTGTCTCTAAAAAATACAAATAAAGAAAGAAAATAAAATTCAGATGTCTTCCTCTTTTTTATGAGTTCTATGATCTTTCCAAACCATACCATAACTGCCAAAAATTTATTCTGAAAATCAGCCATTGTGTGGGTAGCTCTGGCTCATTGCTAGAAACCATTGGCCATTAATTGATAAATGCCATGGGTCCCGCATATCTTCAATACATAAGAGTAGAACCCCAAGGCAGACTACTTCCACTTCCCAAGTATTTCTCAAAAACTCAAGGGAATCTTAAGTCATTCTGAAAGAGGCCCTTTCCTTCTGGGGGTGGTAGGGTCCCAAGATTAGCCCTGATTACTGGACATTGATGTCTGGTTGGAGCTCTGCTGGCCTGTTGTTGCTACTACCACTGCCAGTTTGGACATTCCCAGCACATCTGAGAAGTGAAAAACTCCCAGGGGGGTTCAGTGCCTTCTACTGTAATCTCTATTCATATCAGGTCATTGTGTCCAAGTCCAAATGCTGGGCTGTGGCCAGATATTATCCCACCCCTCAATACAACATCCTCATTCCCCTAGTCAGCCTATAAAAAAATTCTTCTTGTGTATTAGTAATGCAAACTGAAGCCTAAATGAGTGAGTCAATCCATCTGCAGCATGAAAGATTCTGAATCGGAGCTGACAGGCTCAGACTGAGCTCCCTTTGACTTAGTGACAGCAACAACTTCTCTCACAGGTGACACAGGGCCTTCAAGTAGTCTGCTCCATGTCTAGGACCCTCGCTACACAGCCTTAGTTACCTGACAGGACTTGTCTATACTGAAAATTTCTTCTCTTTTCCTCATCTTACTATGAACAAATTAGACATTTAAATGTCTTAGCTATTTCCATGTCTTGGCTATTATGAATTGGGCTGCAATAAACATTCTGTTGCAAATGTCTTTGTTGTAAAATAAGTTTTGATCATCTGGATATATACCTAGCAGAGGAATTGCAAGATCAAATGGTAGGTCTATTTTTAGTTC
>CAUYRH010153654.1:0-23137 GCA_963574655.1 Perodicticus potto | reverse complement strand
TGGCATCACACAGCTCACAGCAACCTCCAACTCCTGGGCTTAGGCAATTCTCTTGCCTCAGCCTCCCGAGTAGCTGGGACTACAGGCGCCTGCCACAACGCCCGGCTATTTTTCTGTTTTGCAGTTTGACCAAGGCCGGGTTTGAACCTGCCACCTTCAGTATATAGGGCCGGCACCCTACTTGATGAGCCACAGGCGCCACCCGGAAAGAGAACTGTTATACACACTGTTGGTGGGATTGTTGATTAGCACAATATTGCAGCCTCTGATAGCTCTGCCTCTGGCTCACTTTCCATATTGCACTCAAAAGTGTTTGACTAAGATTAATAGCTGGCCACTTCCCTGCTTTAAAGCCAAAGGGGACCTTTCACTGAGTTCAGGATAATGGTCAAACACTTTACCAAGCACTTACCCTGTACCCAACACACCATGCTGTATAATGAACAGAGACAAGAATTTAAAATTTGACCTATATTCAAATGTGTCTTAATTATCTGAGCAAATCAGGGCAAGTTAATTAACTGATCTGAGCTTTCGTTTCTTTGTCTTTAAGAAGGGAGATTAAATGAGTGTATAAGAATGGCAAAAGCTCAGCTCTAAGAATTGGCAGAAAGCAAGAGAAAAACAAAGGTAGGACACCATCACTAAGGCAAAACACCTTTGTCATGGCAGAGCACTGGGGCTGGATTTCAAAGGCTTTGTCTGGAATCTTGAATAAGACCTTATCTTGGGTGAAACAATGGTTTATGCTGTCTCAAGTATTGTAGATATCCAACTGCTCCTAAGATATATTGAATTATAGATTTTTTCTCCATTCTGTATGGTAAATTCCTTAAGGGAAGAACACAAATTTAACTTCATCTGAATATCATTTTCCTCATCTTAAAAAGGAGATAATGAAAATAATTGTCTAAAAGTGTTGTTGTGATGATTAAATTATATATATGTGTGTGTCTATATATATACATATATACATACATATATACACATACATATATATATACACACACACACACACACACACACACACACACACATATATATATATATATATATACACATCTATGTATGTGTATATAGGGTTAGAAAGTACCAGCCCAGACTGTGGCAAGTATTTAACCTATTTGAACTTCAGTTCTCTTATTTATAAAGAATACCTAATATGCAACTAATGCATGTATTTGAGATGGTAACGCCAGTAATGTACTTTGTATAGAACCTGGTATATTCTCAGCTCTTAATCAGTAGTAACAGACAAACTTTACCTACTATAAAAACTTTTCCACGACAGCATAATAACTGCTTTGAAAATTACAACTCTTTCTCCTTGGTTTTGGTGAATCCATTTTGGTACAAATGGGCCTTGTGTTCTAGGTCCTGGCAGAAACTTCACTTTCTTGCTTGCTAGTACACAGAGTTCTTTCTACAGGACATAGTGTGTTCTTTTATCAGGTTTATTCCTGCATCCAGAGCTACATTATGATTCAGTCAGCACTCCAATTTGGTTCAGCACATGAAACATCTGTTCACTTAGCAGATCAGCCCCTTTTACAGATATTAGTCTAAATGAATTCTACTGTACTCATTGTTTATCTTTTCCCTCCTGGCAACTGCATAAATAAACCTTTGCTCAATGTGGAGTGAGTCTTTGATTTGAAGAGGAAAATTATCTATATTTTTTAGTCTCCCCCAAGGCATCTTTCCTTCTTATAAAGAATGCAATCATACAAAAACAAAAGCAGCCCCACTATTATTATTTTGAGCTGTCCACTTTCAAAAGTCTAGATGGCTACTCATGGATTCAGGAATGCTGTTACCCTGTGAAACCCTGGGTATATGTGGCCCTCCATTTACTGTATGCCAATAAGCATTTATTGAGCACTTATTTAATTCTATGGTCTGGAACAAGGATGATTGGTGTATATATGAGGCCTTTGGGGGACTTACAGTCTTTCAGAGATAAATGTATAAGCAACTATAACAATGCTACTTGTGATGGTTAATTTTATGTGTCAACTTGACTGGGCCATGGGGTGCCCAGACATTTGGTCAAACATTATGAATGGTATATCTGTGAGGGTATTTCTAGGTGAGATTAACACTTGAATTAGTAGCCTCAATAAATCATCTTGTCTTTCCTAATGTGAGTGGACCTAATCTAATCAATTAAAGTCCTGAATAGAACAAAAAGGCTGAGTAAGAGGGAATATCTCCTGAGTTCTTTGAGGGGGAGGGTCTTTTCCTGACTTTGGATTCATACTGAAACATCAGCTCTCCTGGGTCTCTAGCCTGCCTGCCTCACCTTCCATATCCTAAGACTTGTCAGCTTCCATAATTATATAATCTAATCCCATTTAATAAATGTATTTCTATGTGTATGTATAGTCTATTAGTTTCTCTGAACAACCCTATATACCACTAGTAAGTAGTCTTCATTTTCATACTGTACTAAATCTTGATTGTAGCCCATCCATGCCACAAATAGCTAGAATACACTAACTAGACAAGCATTTTAGGCTTCCAGAAACCATCTCTGTGTTCTGAAGGAAGAAGACTTGTCTAAACTAATCTCTACCTTATCATTTACCAGTTAAATATGAATCAGATGCAGTAAAATCAATAGCACTACTAATAATAGGATTGTTTCCATGATCAAATATGATAATATACTTTAAAAGACTTAATAAACAATAAAATCTTGCATAAACTTTAGGGATTCAGTAGAACTAATTCAGGGTTATCCATTCATTTTTTTTTTCTGAGACCTCCAGATTTTCAAGAGGCTAAAAATGTAACTGAAATCTAGAAAACACAGTAAGTTGAAGGAACTATCTGCTGACAAGCTGTACTTAGCCCAGGTCTGCTGAAAAGTGCTAGAACTGACAATAAGTCTTTTCCTGCCTATCCTCAAATGCCTACCTTGAATGGAACATACTTCTCTAACATTGCCTTACATAAATGCATACCACTAACTACTTCATAAAAAAATTCTGCCAGGTTTCTTTTTTAATTTTCTAATAATATATTTTGAGCAATTATTATGACACTAAATGGTGAAGGAATGGCAAAGGCAATTCTGATGAAGTCTCAGATAGAAATGAGAAACAAGGGGTTGGAAACTGCAGTAAAGGCAATCCTTGTCATACAGTTGCAAAGAGCGGGTCTGTGTCCTAGGACTTTGCAGAAGGCTGAACATAAGAGTAATGAAATAGGAAATTTGGCAGAAGAAATCACTAAGCAGGGAAGTGCTCAAGGAGTTATAAGACTTCTTTTGGGTACTTACAGTAAGATAAAAGAAGAGAGGTATGATTTAAAGATGGAATTTATAATTAAAAGGAAAGAAGCAGAATAGAAAGATTTGAAAAACTCCCAGCCCAGCCATGTAGAGAATAAACAAAGCACATTTGGTAGAGAGTACTAAGTGCATGGCTAAGCTATTATTTGCTAGAGAATTAATATGGATAGAAAGAAATTAAGTTCTATTTTTCAGGACAATGGGAGAAAGACCCTGAAGGCATTTCAAAGATAGTAGACAAAAACTAAGACCTTGAGAAAAAGTATTCCATTGATGGACCCTGAAGACCGCCAGGACCCTGGCTGCCTGAGGACTCAGCTTCTGCAATTGCAGTGCAGTATTCCTTGGCCACCCAAGCTATGGTTTAGGAGGGACCAGGTGTAGCTCATGTCAGGATACATGCTCTGCAGGATACAAGTAGTAAGCCTTGGTGGCATCTATGTGGTGCTGATTCTGGATGCACAGCCTGTAGGAGCTCTGGGGCCATGTGGCCTCCAGATTTCAAAGGATGTGTCAGACAGCCTGGGCAGAGCCACCTCAGAGCACGTCAATGCCTAATTGAGCCATGAAAGTAGGGCCATTCCCAAGACCCCAGAATGGTAGAGACACCAGTGTGCAACACTACCTGGGAGAACTGGAGGCAGGAGACACAGAGCTGCCCAAAGCTTCATGGGACTGATTCCCCCATGCGTGCAGGAGGCAGTGTGTGGGGTGAAAGACGATTCTGAAGCTTTAAGGTGTAATGTTATTTTGCCTGTTGGGTTTTTTGCTTATGTGTGGTCAGTTACTTCTTCCTTTTGCCTATTTCTCTCTTTTGGAATGAAACATCTATCCTCCACCTGTCCCACCATTGTATTTTAGAAGCACAGAACTCGTTTTAATTTCACAGGTTCACAGCTATAGAGTGGTTTGCCTCAGGATGAATTGCACCTGAACTATATCCAATTTAGGTGAGAGTCTAGACTTTGGACTTTTTAAGGGTATGCTGGAATGAGCTCAGACTTTTGGAGCTACTGGAGCAGAATGAATGTATTTTGGAAATGGGGTAGAACGTCATTGTTTGAATGTGTCTCCCAAAGTTTATGAGTTGGAAACTTAAACCCCAGTAAGAGATGGGACCTTTAAGAGGTGATTAGACCATGAGGTCTGTCCTCTCATGAATAGATGAATGCCATCGAAAACTTTGAAAGTGACTCAAAGCCCATGACACATTGCAAATACACTTTTAGGGCCAGCCATGGTGTCTCATGCCTATAATGCTAGCATTTTGGATGGCCAAAATAAGAGGAGTGCTTGAAGTCAGGAGTTTAAGAGCAAACTGAACAAGAATTAGACCCTTTCTCTACAAAAATAGAAAAATTTAACCAACACAGTGGAGTGTAACTGTAGTCTCAGCTACTCAGGAACCTGAGGCAAGAGGATCACTTGAACCCCAGAATTTGAGGTTGCAATGAGTTCTATGACAACACTTCATGCCACCTAAAGTGACAGAGCTAGACCCTATCTCAAAAAACAAAAAGAAACTTTTAAAATTTTAATCTATGAATAATGCTGCAATGTCACAGAAAATTTGGACCAAAAAAAAAAAAAAAGCCCTTAAACCTACCATCCTAAAAAAAAAAAAAATGTGGATTTTGGAAAATATTTTCAAACGCAAAATATATCTGCTAACAGAAAAAAATCTTTAAACTCTGTAAAATAATTTAAAGAAGTTTATTTGGAGCCAAATATAAGTGTGCTAGGGAATCCATAAACTCAAGAAGCTTTGAGTAAATGATCCCAAGGCAGTTGGATTACAGTTTGGTTTTATACATTGTAGGGAGACAGAAATTTGGGGTAAAAATCATGAATCAATATGTGGAAGATATACGTTGGTTTGGCCCCAGAATAGAGGATTTCTCCAAGTAGGGTAGTGGGGAGGGTTATATGTTATAGGTGGGTTAAGAGATTACTCTTTGATTTTGCATTTGGTTAAAGAAATAAAGCTTTGTCTAAAGCCTTGTAATGTTTTAAGTTAAGGAAGTTTGTTAATCAGAGACAAGCCACAATATGCAACTCAAGAGATCTGTTAAGGAAACTGATAGCCTACATGTATGATTTAACCTTTACTTTACATGGCCTTAGGTTCTATTAGTAATTTAGTATCACATGGTCAGAAAGAGATGATCTTTTAATATTAATGATGGTCAATTGTGTCTAAACTCCAAAAGAGAGGAGGTATAATGAGGGGTATCTGACCTCCCTTCAATCCATGGGATTTTTGGAGGTTCCCTTGGTCAAGAAAATTCCATCCCGTTGGCAGGATGACTAAAGATTTTTGGAGGTTCCCTTGATCAAGAAAATTCCATCCCACTGGCAGGGGGCTTATGATCTCATTTTTGGCTTACCCATCATTAGTTACAATATGAATATTTTCCCATGGAATCATATAGTAATAAATATAAAGATTAGTGGCTACATAGCATTGCAGTAAGAAGATATATCACAACTTGTCAAAACAGCAATTAGTGTGGCCTCCAATCTTTCATTATCAAAAATAAAGATGAATTGAACATCTTTTGCATGTATCTGTGTTCTTCATTTGTCTTACTTAGGACAGATTCTCATAAGTATAATGATAAAGGTGGATGCTCATGTTCAAGGGAGGCCCAAACACTTCTAGCTGTGCACTTTGCTGCGTAATTAAATTAGAGAGTGATAGAGTCCCAGAAGCAGACATTTTGATTTCAGGAACTTTTCTAGCTTGAAAATAAGTAAACAAATAAGCCACTTCTTCCTGGGCTAGGTCAATTAGTTAAGCATTTAGATATTTAACTTTAAAAAAATGGCTTGGGGCTAAACTCTAGTATAACTGTGCTATAGCTGCCACTATTTTCTCTACTGGTAATTTCTGTCTTCCCCCTAATTTGTAAAATAACCATCCAATTTATTTACGATGATGATTGCTACAAGTTAAGATTTTGGGAAAAAATCTATTATATCAAATATGAGGCATAAAAAGAACCTATTTAACACATCAGACATGAGTCATGGTAAAGGCAGAGTTTTGGAGGGGGTAAAAGGAGAGATACAAGACATTTATTTTGGAATTATAGAACATTAGCCTTGAAACTGATTGCTTCAGAGGTAATTTGAGTCTATTGAGCTCTGAAACCTTGTCTATTTTAAAATTTCTCCTACTCCAAGATGGAAGAAAACTGAAATTTCTTACTTGATTAATTTAATATTATAAAATCAGGAATCAATTTTTTTCTTAGCATTCACCTTTTATCTAATTAGCTTAATAGAAGCGGTTTCTTCAGAAGAAAGAACTGATATAATTAAAATTCATAAAAAATAAAAATAAAAATAAATTTAGAGGAAATGCAATGCTTACTGAAAATTTGAGAAACTATCTCTATGTGTAGAGTATTTAATTTTTGAGGTCTATTACCTAACCCATGATCTATCCCTTATCCTCTAGTCCATTCCTACAGGCAAATGTGATTTATTCCTAGAATAAACCAATGGGGATGATAAAAGAGGCTCCATATTAGGACAAATAGTTGAATGAAGTCTTCAAATGTGAATAAAAGTTCATCAAGGAAGTGAAGTGTCACTTATTTAATTAACCAATAGTCACTGAGCGTCTCTAATAATATTCAGTTTACCAGAGCTTGGGGCAGGAGAATCTAAAACATGAGTAAAGAACATAGCATTTGTCCATAGCCACAATATATTAGGGTACATGCTGTAAGAGAAATTGAAGACATGACAGAGGAAGAGGAAGGGGGTAGGTGTCAAGGAAGGCTTCCTGGAGGAGTTTCACTTGAGGTCAGTCAGTCTTAATGACAAATAGGCATCTGTCAGGTGAATTTGGAAATGGGTAATAGTATGAGAACTGTCCAGATAGATAAGGAATTCAGAAATAGCATATTTGGAGAATCTGGAATATTAATGGGAGGCAAGGAGTGTATTAAACTCCCACTGTGGACTGGAGGGGTCATTGAAGGATCTCAAACACAAATGGGATCAATAGTTTCTGAGTTGAATGTTAAGTAAGTCATTGTGAGTATAAGATAGAGAAGACCCTGGAAGGGATAGGACCAGAGACAGGGAGGGCAGCAAGGAGGCTACAGTCACGGTTCTACAAAAAGATCATCAACTTTAGCTGTCAGGGGCCAGATAATAAATATTTCAGACTCACCACATACTCTGTGTTACAACTACTTAGCTCTGCCACTGTACTCCAAAATGAGCCACAGACAATACACAAATGAAGGAACGTGGCTGTGTTCTAATAACATTTTACTTATACACAGAGAAATGTGAGTTTCATAACATTTTCACAAGTTACGAAATATTACTTTTTCTTTCAGCCACTTAAAAATGTAAAAAACATTCTGCTGATTCAGAGGAAACAGGACTAATACGTCTGCTGAGAGAGTCAGTGTAAGAAGGAATCTAAGCAGAGGGTTCGAAAAGCAGTTACCATAGGACTCAGAGACTAACTAGTTCTTGCTAGTTAAAGAGGATTGCAGGCAAGGTTAGCTCCTGGTTGTATGGCTCTAGACATGGGTGGACAGCGATGCCTCCATCCAGAAAGAAAAGCTAGACGGAGAAAAGGAGCTGGATATCAAAGGACTCAGAGGTTAACAAGTGCCTTGCCTTCTCAATGATTAAGTCTTTAGGGATTCTGTTGTAGGAAACTCTCTTGAAGAAAATATTTTAAACTTTATGTGCCTTAAATAAATTTTTTGCTCTTGGCAAGTACTCGCTTACCATTTGGGTCAAAAAGAAAATTTCTTACTATAGAAAGTGGCTAAGGGGAATTAACGTTCATTACTAATATCAATCTTTTAAAATATGTCACCTCCTTTGACATTTTCAGAAAACTGTCTCAAATAAGCTCCAAATGCAAATGTGACCCATATGCCAATGCCATATATCTGGCTGTGTACACACTGCATTAAAAAGCTTTCTCAAGCTAGAATTTTTTTTATCATTTCTGAATGGAATAACTCTCATGAAATAATTAGGAGGTACACAAACTAATGATAAATGTTAGCTTTTTGAAATGGGTTTTGATGAAATTATCATAATCTGATTATGCAGCTTCAAAGAACCTTTCCCAAGCTTGGTTTTCCCCCATCTGATCCAATCTGCAACTGTCTGTGGCCAGAGCAGCCTTTGCATGAGGATTTATGATGAGGGCTTAGAGCTGCCAACAGAGTCACTTTTCCCTGAACCATAAATATTCATGAAGGAGAACAGGTAATTTGTGTGGCTTCCTTACTCTTGGGTAGCTCCAATGTTCTGCTCAAGGCCCCATACTGCTAAATAAAGGGAACAAAAGGGGAATGTTCAAGTTGTAAAATAAACTGTAATTTCTTTCGAGTAATAGCAGTGTGAAATTATATGGTAGGTTTAGAATCGTGGTGTTGAAGAGCCTAATAGGCCTAGATTCTAGAACTAGTTCTTCCCTTTACCTAACTCTGTGCTTTCATCAATTTACTTAACTTCTCTAAGCAGATAAAAATGTAGCACCACGGAAAACGCTAAAAAGAGTCTGTACCGCATAGAAATTACAGCACAAATCGCACTATTACTTTGTTATTTTTAATTTAATTTTTAATTATACCCTAAAATCTCAGGGTATAATTTGAAATAAATTTTTTGATTATTTTTTAATATCTAATCTTAGAAAATCACTAGAAGGTGAAACGAATTAACTATTTTTGTGACTATACTAATGCTTAAATCTGGCTGTTTTATGTGTTATCACAACCCTAATGTGAATTAACAATCATCTTTATTTTATAAAGACAAAGTTCTAAGGGATTAGTATATTAATGTCATTGTACATATTAGTCAGGGTCAGCTAGGCTCTGCTATAATCATAATAACAAAACACTTCTCTTACATGAGAGTAAAATGAAGGCTTTCTTATGATCATGTAACTTCCAAGAAGTACAATAGCACATTACATCAGTGTCCCAGTTCATTCAGGCTGCTGTAGCAAAAAAACCTTTGAGTGATGTACAAAAAATAGACATGTATTGCTCACACTTCTAGGCTAGGAAGTTGAAGATCAAGGCCCCAACAGATTCCATGTCTGGTGAGGGCTCGTTTTCTGCTAGATAGCTGGTTCCTTCTAGCTGTTTTGTATGTCAGAAAAAGCAAATAGAATTCCTAAAACCTCTTTTATTACTACATTAACCTCATTCATGACCTAATATCCTTCTAAAGGCTGCTTAACATTGTCTCTTTGTGGGGTAGGTTTCAATATATATGAATTTTAGGAGTATACAAACATTTATCATAGCCATTAATACGTATTATTATTTCTAACTATTGAAAGTAATGATGTCATACATGATTACATTTTGTGGGCAGAGCAAGTATCTGTCATAAGTTGAGCTAACAGGACTCCATTCCCATTTACTAGGTGAGCAAACTGAAGCAAAGACCCTGTTGCCAAGAACCACACAAGTGGCTATCAAAGCCAGGTCCAACTCCAGGGTTCCTGATGCCTGGGACTATGGTATGAATCCTATACACCAGTGGTTCTCAACCTTCCTAATGCTGCAACCCTTTAATACAGTTCCTCATGTCATGGTGACCCCCAACCTTAAAATTATTTTCGTTGTTACAAAATTGAACCCTGACTCAGAGGCCCACAGGCTTAACCATGAGGCCTCTTCCAATTTTATGGTTGGGGGTCTCCACAACATGAGGAATGGTATTAAAGGGTCATGACATTAGGAAGATTGAGAACCACTGCCATACACCAACATTTCCTGAAGTATGTCAGTCGTTAAAAAAGAGAGAGAGAGAGAGAAGAAAAAAGTCGTGTTTGGACCAAATACATTTAAAAAGTAGAAATAAATAAACGAACTGTTTCTTTATTGTTTGACATCCCAAAGTCCAAACCTTTACAGCCGCAAAACCCTCTTCTCTTGGAGTGTCTCATAGGAGAGAGCACACCCTATGGAGATATTGGGAGATGGTGCCCCATTATCATACTGCCTCCCTTTACAGAGTATCAGCACTTAGTCCCCATCATCTCCCTTCAAAGTGAAATCTAGGCAAAGAGCTGTTGTTCTCTATAAGTGCAGAGCTTTAAGTGGGGGATCCCCCTTCAATATTCTTTAATGAAGAAAAAGAACCAGGCAGGGTGGATATTCCTGCTCACTTCTTTTCTCTCTCATTCACACTCACATACACATAACAAACAAACCCTGTTCATTTTCTAATCAGAATTCTACTTAAGAAGAATCATCTTTTAGGTTTTACCACATTTGTGAACCTCAGGCCTCTTTGTACAAAGATAAAGGAGGTTTCTATTCTTTCCACATATTGCCTATCTTTTGAAATACATTTTTACAGTCCATTCAGTCCATTTCCAGAGCATGAAAAGAACAGCACATGGCAATTAAGAGCAGTCCCCACATACACAGCACCATAATTATAATGGCCGGGATTACAGGCCCAGTGTTCCCCACATTTATTGGCAGATGTGTTCACTTTGATCTGCATACCACACTGCAGTGCCTGCGTGAGGCTGTTGCAATGTGCTGCTGCATGTTTTATATTTTCAGGGACTTCCTCCTCCTTTTCTGGCATGAAGGAAGATCTGATTTAGTGGGGACAAGTTACTTCCCTGCCAGTCTGTCTGTCCTGTGTGGCCACTCACCCAGCATAGATAGGTGCTCTCAATCTGACTACAGCATTTTTAACCACAAAACAATGCTCACTCTCCTCCTAAGTAAAGTCACATTTAATACTTTGCCAACTTTTTCTATTTTTAAATTTGTATCTACTATAAAATAATTTTGAGGCAAGAGAGTCCATCCTTAATTAACTTATAAAGTGGTGAGACTAAGAGAGATTAAATAATTGGTGCAGGGTCACACATCTGGGAAGAGATTTCTGACTTCAAACTGTCAAGAGGCCTAATGGGTAAGCCTGTGGGCATCTGAGTCAGGGTTCAAGTCCTAGCCCAGCCATTGATATCTTGACAAAGTTTCCAGATCTCTTCATACCTCAATTCCCACATTTCAACATGGAATGCAGCTGCTTGAGGAATTGAGAATGATCTCACAGATTTAGTGGCTTTAATGGCTAGTAAAGACTTTTATATTTCTGTAATTTATAAATTTGTAATATGGATCATATAATACTCAGAAAAAGTATATATGCACACATATATGCACATACCATATATTCATTCATTCGTTCATATAAAATGCTGTTATAGCGATCAAAGTGGTCCTAACTATTAATTAAAAAATGGTAGAAAAGTAAGTGATTTTTACCTTTAAGGTACTGGGCTCCTCTCCTTCCCCCATTTCCACTCAAAGTGAAAATCTCGAACCATAAGCTTGTCTGCAAAAAGCCAGTGCTGAAGGCTGCCATGTTGTGGCATAGGACACTAGAGTGACTCTCTTCCTCCCTCAAAGCCCACTTTGAGTGCCAATATGAGTCCCTGAGTTGTCTTTCTCTGGCCAGCAAAAAAGGGATCCTATTTCTTGTTAAGGAGTAAAGAAACCATTCTTTATTTGTGGAGTTTCCATTGTTACTGAACCAACCTGCAAGGAAGCTGGGAATATGACACTGAATTTGGGAGAATAGGAGTATCTTCCTGGCACCAAGCTCCACAGTAGAATTATCAGAAGATCTGAGTTTTAACCATGGCTCCCCTGACGCTGCTCTGAGCTATGCCTCTCCACTCTCTGAGCTTTGGTTTCTCCATTTGTAAAATGAAAATGTTAGTAGCAACTTTATAGGATTATTGAGAATATTAAATGAGTTACTGTGAGTATGAATAGCACTCTCTCAGCAGAAATAATTTAAGCCTGGAGGTCCCAATTCAATGTAGCTTTTCAATATGGACCTCAAATTCTTTAAATAAACATAATCTTCACCCTGTTTGCTCAGCTGGAGTGATTGCATATCAAATTTACCCTTGTCCTCTAGAAGGAAAGAATTTTCTGTATGTCACTTTCCTGTAAGATCCCCTAAAAGGCTTTTGTAACTGGTGCACATCAACCTCTCAGTCAGTGTATAAGTCACCAGGTAGCCAAGGGCAGAACTTTGAAGATGACTGTTGTGATATCTACAGTGAGCTATGTAGCGCTTTTTTAAAGATGAGTTTGCAAACTTAATTGTCTGACCTCCTATGTGCCATAGCATAGACCATGCCATGAGTATTCACCTTCAGTCCTAACAGCCCTCTATGGTGGCCATGAGCAACAGGCCTTTTGTTCAGATAGAAAAACTGAGGCACCAAGTTTGGATAATTTGCCCAAGGTCAAATGTGGTCAGAGCCAGCATGAAAACACAGGCCTCTTCCCTCATAGTCCTGTTTTCATCTCCTGTGCATTGTGCCTCTTTAGGGAAAGAAATCCAGAGGAACTGTCATGTGCCACCTGCCATTTCTCTAAATTTAAACATGAAAATGGAGTTTGAATGGGAGAAGAGAAAGAAATTTCTACTCACTAGTAGTTGTCTTCCATAAACATTTGGTGGGTCTTGAAGGGAATCAGCCAAACACATAACTGAAAAATAACTTTGGATATTCAAACCTTAAAGAGAAGCCATTTTACATTTAATTAAAGGAATAGATTTCATGGTATCCTTTTACAGATGTTGTTTATTAGACACTTACTATGTATAAAAATGTATTCTTTATGAATGTGAAGTTGCCATGAGATCTCAATATAAGCTGTATCCTGGAAGCCCAAGTCCCTACCCCAGGGATCTATCTCCTTGGGCTCGTGTGCTTTTGCCTCTCAGGATTCAATCCACTCACACAAAAAATGAACAGGCCTCTGAGGCACTTTCAGTGTTAGTGTTCTGTGGGTCAGTATTTGTTTGTAATTTAGTCTCTTGTTTCCCCAGAGCATACACAGAGACAAAAGCACCAATACACAAATGACGTGGGTAAAGGAGAAATCAGAAACCATTCAGAGAAAGGGAAGATTATTGCATTAAAAACATGGATGAAATAATTACTATAATCGAGCGATAAATACAATTGTAATTTATACAGGCCTTTAATTAATTAGTCTGCAAGTTGGTACATTTTGTTTGTTTGCTTCAGTTCCGATCTCGAATATTGCATTAGGAGGGTGTGGGGATACCAGTCTCAGACTGGTGCAGCAAGATGGTGGGGAGGGAAATGCTTATTATCACTGAATCTCTAACCTGATCCCACACATTAATTTAGTTCACACATTTGAAAAATTGTAAGTGAAAACCAATGCCTGAATTGCTGAGGGACATTTGTCACAGAGCCCTGAGCATCTCCAGCTCGTCCATCCACAAGTGTCTGTCCCTGATGCCCTTCTTCTCTGTTGCTCCCCTACTGGACTGTGACCTCAAGGACAGTGACTGCTGGTTCATTATTACAAATTATTTTAGAACTCCTTCATGCATGAACAAATGATAGCCAAAACTATACAACATTGGCGTCTGAACTGTCTATTTTATTCGCATGTTCATGCATTCATTTCTCCCACAGACTTCCACAGATCCTCCTCCACGTCCAGCTCTGTGCTGGGCACAGGGAAGCTTACTGTCTGGCAGGACAAGAGGCAAGCACTTAGAGTAGTATCATGGGCTCTCTAGTGGAGTGTAGTTTCTCAACATCAGCACTAATGACACTTTGGGTAGGTCACTCTTTGTTTTGGAAGCTGCCTGCGTGTTGTAGCACATTTACCAGCGCCCCTCACCTCGTCTCCTTAGATTCCAGTAACAACATTCCCCCACTTCTGACAATCAAAACTGTCTCCAGACCTTGCCAGTGTCCCCGAGAGGCAAAATTGCCCCTGCCTGAAAATCACAGAAGCAGAGGAACCCAAAGGGCTGCAGATCTTGGAGGAGGGAGTGATGTGATGTCACCAACTCTAGGTCTGAGCACAGCACAGTGCTGTGGTTGAGAGCACAGACTCAGTGACAAGTGGGCCTTTGCTTTCCACCTTCTGGCTGTGTGAATTTAGAGCAGTGACTTAACCTCTTTCTCTGTGTCTTGGTTTCCATGGATTTAACATGTGGATAATAACACTATCTGGCTCCTGAAATTGGCAAAGATTATGGTGGGTTATTTACATGTCAACCTCTCCTCTAGCTAGTGAACTTCTTTTTTTTTTTTGTTTTTTTGCAGCTGGAAGACCATAGATTTTTCTTTCATTTTAGCATAAAATTAAATATAAAAATAAGATACCAGTTAGAGAAAGCAATACAATAAAAATAGGAGAAGCAATTAAAATAAGAACAAATCCACATGTTAATATATTTCTTACATATGTAAAATGCAGAGATAAATTGGACATGAATACTAATTCATTGAGAAGGTAACATTTTAAATAAATATCTTCAAAATGTTTTTTTGTTTTTTTTATTGTTTGGGATTCATTGAGGATACAAAGAATTGGGTTACACTGAATGCCTTTGTTAATTAAATTCCCTAGTATAATTGTGTCCCACCCCCAAGAGGTGTGCCATACACCAACCCCTCAACACCCTTCCTCCTTCCCTCTCCCCACTCCCTCATTCCACTACCACTCACCAGGTTTTAGGTACTCAATTCTAATATGATGCCAGTGAACTTCTGGAGAATGAGAATCTGTCTTTTCATCTTTTTCTGGATCCAGAACTTCAAGATAGCTTTAGTGCTAATATAGGAAGGTGAAGGAAGCATTGGAGTTTTCTGAGTTCAAACTTTGGTTCTCTTTCCCAATTGGGGAACCAAGTCACCTAACCTTTTGGTACCAGAAATAATAGCTATAAGAGATTATTAATAACAATTCAGTGTTGTTGAGAGAGATAAATGAATTAATTGATATGAAAGTCTTTGTTACCAAATGTGGTACCTACAGTAATGTATTCCCAAATTCCTGAATTTGAGCATAGATACTGAGCATGGCATAGAGGGAACTCCCATGCTCCATGTTACACAAGATGGACAAAAAATGGCCTAGACCAGCAGTTCTCAACCTGTGAATCACAACCCACATGAACTGTATTAAAGGGTCGTGGCATTAGGAAGGTTGAGAACCACTGGCCTAGACTGTCTCCCTGACTCAGGACAAGAGAATCTGCTACATAACAGTCCTGAGGACAAACATCAAATGCAGTATTTAAAATCTTGCCAAGGGCCAGGTACTGTGGCTCTTGCCTGTAATCCTAACACTCTGGAAGGCCACAGCAGGTGGATTGCTTGAGCTCAGCAGTTCAAAAGCAGGACTACATCTACAGTGCCTCTTACAAGGGTATATGTGAAATTTACTAAATGTAGAATACAAATGTCTTAACACAATAACTAAGAAAATGCCGTGAAGGCTATGTTAACCTGTTTGATCAAATTATTTCAAATTGTATATAAAACCAGCACATTGTACCCCATGACTGCATTAATGTACACAGCTATGAATTAATAATAATAATAAAAAAGCAGCCTGAGAAAGAGAGAGACCCTCTTTCTACTAAAAATAGAAAAAATTAGACAGGCATTGTGGCAGACACCTATAGTCCCAGTTACTGGGAAGGAAGGCTGAGGCAAGAGGACCACTTGAGCCTAGGATTTTGAGGTTTGCTGTGAGAGATGGCATGATAGCATTCTACCCAGGGCGACAGAGTGAGACTTTCAAAAAAACATAAAAAAAAAAAAAAGAAAGAAATCCTGCCAGATCTATAGCAACTAAGTAACTCGTACACTCTGGGCCAAGGACTGGATTCTGATGAAAGCTATGCTTTCTGTCCATAAGGCCACTCACACCAGCTGTAGGTGCTCTTAGTAGGCCCACTAATGAAGACAGCAGGAGGCTTCTGTCCACGTCCCCCAGGCAAGTGGTCCACTCTACTCCGAATCCTCATTGCTTTACTTAGACTGTGTTTCTTCAGCCCAAGCCATCAGTTCATTCATATTCACAGAGTAAGATTTCATCTCTCTATAGAAGTTATCAAATATTGCTCTTCAAACTCTCAGTGGTGACCTATCACCCAGCCTTGAGATCTCCCCATCTTCTCATTCAGCCCTTGACTACTTCTCCAGCCACTGAAACTCCTTACATATCATTTTCTAGGCACAAGGAACACTCACGATGTCTGTGTTTGTGTGTGTCTAATTTTGCACAAGCCATGTCTTCTATCTGGCATGTCCACACCTTGTCCATCCAGAGACTGTCCGGCCACCCTCTGCACTGCTGGCCTATTACCTCCTCCTGTGTGTTTACCAGGCAGACTTGAACGGCCTGTCCTGGGGCTCCCATTGCTCACTGCATTCACCTGTATTCTAGAGCCTGTGGCTGTGTTACCACCTGCTTAGTCTCTGCTGAATATTCCAGACCAGGAGCTACTGAGGCCCTGGTCTGCGTTTTCATTTGTCTGTGAAACCCTTGCCTCAGGAAGCCTCCTTTCTTCAACCCAGCCCTGCACCATCAGTGCTGTCCCTGCTTGCTACTCATCACACCCTTCAACAGTTTTCACAAATGAAATTTATCCATTCCAGCCACCGTGTAACCTTGGCCATTCAATTTCAGATCTGCAGGGGCATGGGAGAGAAGCCTCAGCCCAGCCTGCAAGACATAGTTCTTGCCTCTTCCCAGGCTATCCCTTCTCCTCTCCTTTGCCTCTTTCCTTCCTCATCAGATAAATCCTGTTCTTCTTCCATGTAGAGCACCTTCATTAATTTCCCTAAACTTTGGAAACAGAAGATCTCCATCTCCCCAGGACCCTTCTATCATAAGCAGAATAATCAAAGCATAACCCAATAGAGTGGGTCTCTCTAGCAAAATCATTTGCCTGCTGCTAAGAGAATTAGATTTTTCTTTTTATCATTATGCCTATATCCTCAGTGCCTGGTACAGGGCCTTACTCAAAATAGATGATTATTGAATGCATGAATAAATTGATTTATAAGATGGCATATCTGAAAATGATCATAAACTGAAAACAATCTACAACATTATTTCTACCCATTTTATTATTTTCATGACAGCAGTGAGTAACAAGTAGCCCAGTCTTAGGAATCCCTTCATGAGAAAAGGATAAACGGTCAGTTGGTACATCTCAGGTTTCTTTTGCAGTTTCTTTCCCTGCTACGGGAGGCAACTGGTCTTGTACTCTATGGCAAGAAGGGAAAACTGGCCTTGTAGGCCATCATAAAGTGACAGTCTTTGTAGAAATGGATCCTCTAGCTCAAAGAACAAAAAGGTGTGGGATTTCTTTTTAGTACCTTGGAGGGTCTAACATCAGGAAACACCAGCTGATTTGCAAAGCAACAGAATCAGGAATCGATCAGGCCTGATTTCGGCTGTGACTTTGACAGTCAGGCTGTCTGTGGCACAGTTTCATCATTTGTGAAATGATTATGAGATGGCTTGTCCTTTATCTGGGAAACAGAACCCTGGAAAAGCAAATTGTCTCCCCTCTCAGTCCTCAATAGAGACCTAAGCAGAGAGAACAAAAATCAGGCCAAAAGACCATGATTATTTTGGACACTGTCTCAGCCTCGGTGTGGCTTGCTCTAGCTCTGGAGACAGCTGGTGTATCATACACAAGGATGACCTTAAGGATGACCTTGAGCTCTCAATTCCAAGGCTTAGGCTGTAAATGGGAGGGAGAAGCCGCGTGAAAAAACAGATAGGAGATATCTAATGCCATGAGTGTAAAGAAAAGTATAAACCCCAAGACATGTAAAACAAAGAGGGGGGAGACCTCCTCAAGAGAGATACAGCTAGTCTCTTTGGTACAACAGACGTATCCCTGACCACTAAAATACTGTGACTTGACCTATCTATGTCTTTAAACTATTAATTTTGCCACCATAAACAATACAATCTCTCCCTCTCTCTCTGATTATCTCACCCCTTTTTTCCTTCCTCGCTCCCCTTCTCCCCAAGTCCAAACTCACCGAGACAGTGAACATGAATGAGCTGTCTAGTCATCATCCCCTGTGCAATGCAGGTGTCACTGATTTTCACTGCAGGCTTCCAGCTTATGGCTGTTGTTGTCTATGACTAACATGAGGAGGGAATCATGGTTTAGCTTTCTGCCACAGGACTTCTAGATAGAGCATGTATTTGTGGGTTATCTTAAGTACAAATTTCTATCACAGGAAAACAAAATCATGATCCCTTTAGCCCCTCCGCTGGCTGATGAAGTCAACTGGTGCAGATTAGAAGATGGTGTCTTTTCTTCCATTAACCAGAAAAATTTTTTAAAAAGTATTCAAATCTCTGATAACTAGGAGGTCTTATGCCCTCTGGAGTGGTGAAGCACAGTGTCCCTGATTTAATAGGACATATAAATAGAGTGATGGTTAGGTAAGAGTCAGCCTCACCCTGTCTCAGCTCATCCCAACACAGAAGTTTTAAGTTATGCTGCCCTGAAGACTACATAGTGGTTAGAAGTATAATCAAAGCCATTCAGACTCAGTTTTAGTCCTGACTCTGCCATTTACTAAATTTACCATTGACCTTGGTAAATTACTTAAATGTTCTTAATTTCAGTTCTCCCATATGTAATACAGCAATTATAGTGAAACCTACCTTATAAGTATTATTGTGAGGATAAAGTTAAATAATGCTAGCAAAGGCTGGGTCACAGTGACCTGCGCACAGCAAGTGCTTCATAATAGTACTGTTTGTATGTCATATGGGAGAAGCAACAATATTATCCTAGAGCCCTAGACCCTTACCTCTACCACTGAAGTTCTAATGTTACTGTTGTCTTTCCTTGAATACCATAGCCTGAAATACTTTTAGAACAACATGAGGTAGCATGAATGACTCCTCAGTGCCCTGGGAGGCCAGGCTGTGCAGCCAGTCTCCAACAGGGTCGAGTCACTCCACTTCTTCATCTTCCTTTCTACATCACTAATGTAGGTCTGTTCCCAGATATTTTCCTGTTATCCCCATTCTGTCCCACTTGGTCTTGTGCAGACATTGTCTTCCACTGACAAGCCAACTAGGTTGTAGGATGGCTGCTTTTTGCATGAATAATCTTAGCTCATCATCAACTCTTCTTCGTTTACCCATTTTACATAAGAGCATTCAGAGTTGTAGAAGAAGTTCAACGTAACTTCCTAAGTCAGGCTGAGGCAAATAATTGAGCATTTACACACAGTACATTCTCAAACCTCACCTTTCATTGCCTATTGTGTACACCTACTTTGGAAAACAATTTCAAAAATGATGATGACAAGGGTGATGATGATGCCAAAAACTACAGTGAAGACAGTTATTCTTATCTTCTTAATGGAAATTGCACCATCCCATTGCTCACAAGGAATTTTCATAAACAAGGAGCTCTCATCCACAAAGGCGAATTCTGCTAACTGGAGGCTGCCACCTATATCCTTGCCAGCCCCAGAGCTGGAAGCACCTTAAGAAAATGTCCAAGTCCCCCTACAGTCATCAGCCCTGGGAACATCTGGCCCAGAGCTCTGTCCTGAAATGGGCCTCTGAGTCTTTGTTCTATGACTTTCCCCTTTTATTTTCACCTTCCTCTATACATTTGTCTTGGTAAGATGAAGAACTTTGCTGCTTCTGACTCTCCCACTTTTGCTTTCAAATCTGGTGAACTGAATACCTTTCTTCTCATTAAGCTCATTATTGTCCTGACTGAATTTAAGACTGCAGTCTCCAAGTGATGACAAACAATTGTTATTTCAGAACCCCAGTGGTAGATGTTCAGCTTAGTCTGCTGCTCCCACTGCTACCACCACCGCTGATAACAGTAACATTGATTGAGAATTTGCTGTGTTTCTTATCATGTAGGACAATTTTCACAGGCTTCCAAACATCACATATTCTACCTCTAAGAAATGTTTTTAAATTCCAATCTAGGGAAATTATTTGAAAAGATTTCATCCTTTTTATTCACTGACTCAATCAAAGGGATCCGATTTAAAATTGTACTATATTCCATAAATGCAAGATACCCTAAGACTTGTGGTAGGCCCTAGGGAGTGCAGACACAAATAAAACATGATCCTGACCTCGAGGACAGATTCTAGCAAGCCATGACACTGAAGTGATGAAAGGAGCTCAGATAGAATCTAGGGGGGAAAATTTTTTTGATTTTCAGAATTAGAAAGTTAGGCTACAGAAGAGGAAATTAACTTGCCTCAGGTTATTTGTACAATGCATGGGAGAGCCAGGACTAGAATCCAAGCTTAACACCTGTTTAAATTATTCTATACAGTCTCTCTGCAGAGAGTTATCTCAACATCTTAATCATCTCAGGTCTCTGTAACTTCGGTTTTAGTATATGTGCTGCTAAAATGAGCAAAGCGTACACAACCCTTCATAAGTCACCTCTTCTGGGCCCCATCCCTGTGCCTCCAAGCCACATGGGTGCTATTCATCTGTGCCCCCAGACACCTGGCCTGCCCCTTTCAGTGTTTTCATCACATGGTTTAGAAATGGACCATGAGATTCCTGAACACAGACACCAAGTCATATTCACTGCTAGCTCTCCAGTGCTCAGTGTTGAACTTGGCACAAACTAAGTACTTGGTCATTTTTTACTGAAGGAATAAATGAGCCCATGAACAAATAAAATCAGACCAATTCCGAAATTTGCTTTGTTTGTTATATATAGCCACACTAATCATGTCTTCACTGACACAGTGACAGAAAGCTGAAGAAGAGAGATCAACACATATAACATCTTCAATTCCAATATCTGTTCATTCCAGCAGAGTCAGGGTTGGCATTATTTCATCCAGTTCAGGAAAAAAAAAAAAAGAAAACCAAGCCCTAAAAAATGTTATAGCCATACCAGGAGGTTTATTTTTAACTCTGTTTATTTATGCCTTGCATCTGCTATAAATGAATTCATGCGAAGTCCTAAGACACAGGACTTCCTATTTTCTTGTTTTGTTTTTTCAAAACAAAAAAATTACAAAACAAAGCAGAAAAAAGAGAGAAAAGGCCAGCTGAAGCAGTGGCTCTTGCCTGTAGTCCCAGTACTTTGGGAGGCTGAGGCAGAGGGATCGTTTGAGCCCAAGAGAATCAAGGCTATGGTGAGCTATGATCATGCCTCTGCACACAAGACTTGGTGACAGAGCAAGATATTGTCTCAAAATATTATTTTTAATAAATAAATTTTAAAAAGAGAAAAGACAGATCTGAGATTATGACATTGCGTTCCCAAAAACTTCACCAGTTTCAATAATATAAGAAAAGTACAAGTTTGAGAATTGGAACATCTGGGTTTGGTGTTTAACTCTGCCACCAACTTACTGGGTGACCAGCAAGGGCTTTCTTTGACTGTGCTTTCTAGGCCCTCAATTCCCAGTCAGTCAGATGAGGACTGTGGACTAGATCACTATTGCTTTTTTCAATTCATTTCTGAAGCTGGAATCACTGATAGGTGGCCACCCAACACCCAATCCACAGCAGGGGTGGGGAGGTGTCAGTAATAATGCCACCCTTGTTTTAGCTGCAACCATTGTGAAGAACCTTAGGAAAAAAACCCTTCTGGTTCCTTTGATCTGGTAAAACAAGCAACTTTCTTTATTAAAATATAAATAACCACCATATATTGAATCCTTTCTTTGTCATCAGACACCTTTTATACATTATTTCATTTAGTCTTCATAGCCAACCCATGAGGTAAAGTCTAATTCATCACAATAAGGGAGAATTTTTCATATAAGGAGATAAAAATTTGAAAAAGTGAAGTAACTTACCCTAATTCACAAGAACAGAAAGTAGCAGAGGCAGAGGCTGATCAGTGCTCACTGGTGCCAAAGCCTTTGTTCTCAACACTGTGTTAGGTCCTCAATGTTTGAAGTTTGGTTATCTCTCCTGAAGTAGTCTATTGGCGTGGGAATATTACTGATGCATGCCTCATCCTGCAAAGAGAAAGCTTATGCATTTTGCCAGCATTTCACAGGGGGACCATGATATGAAGGACTTGTATGCCAGGTTAAGAGCTGGATTTACCTTGATGTAGATGGAGAGCCTCTGGAGCTTTTAAAGATGTTTGTGTTGCAAGATTTTCTTTTACCTTGACCCTGAACAATGCTCTCTCCAGGAGACCCATGGACTTCCTTGCTCCTTAATCTGTCCTCGCCTCCATTTTACTAAACTCTGAATGACTCTTTCTCCAAACAGCCCTTGTGGTTTGAGTCTCTGAGTCTCTGTTTATATCTCTCCCTTCTAATGTTTCTTTTCTTTTTTTTTAATTTTTATTTTTTATTAAATCATAGCTGTGTACATTAGTGCAATCATGGGGTACAGTGTGTGTGCTTCATATACAATCTGAAATATTTTCATCCAACTGTTCAACATAACCTTCATGGGATTTTCTCATTTGTTGTGTGAAAACATTTGTGTTCTGCATTTAAGATGCACCATAAGTATGATCCCACCATTTACCCTCTCTCCACCCACTCTCCCCCTCCCCTTCCCTCCCTTACCCTTTTCCCCATCTTCTTGTGCTATAATTGAGTTATAGCCTTCATATGAAAGCTATAAATTAGCTTCATAGTAGGGCTGAGTACATTGGATATTTTTTATTCCATTCTTGAGATACTTTGCTAAGAAGAATATGTTCCAGCTCCATCCATGTAAACACAAAAGAGATAAAGTCTTCATCTTTCTTTAAGGCTGCATAGTATTCCATGGTATACATGTACCACAATTTATTAGTCCATTCATGGGTCAATGGGCACTTAGGCCTCTTCCACGACTTAGCAATTATGAATTGGGCTGCAATAAACATTCTGGTACAGATACCTTTATTATGATGTGATTTTTGGTCTTCTGGATATATACCTAGTAAAGGAATTATAGGATCGAATGGCAGATCTATTTTTAGGTCTCTAAGTATTCTCCAAACATCCTT
>CAUYRH010153652.1:0-24995 GCA_963574655.1 Perodicticus potto | reverse complement strand
TGTATAAGTGAAATATGTTTGTAATTTCCCTTTATACTAAACATATTTTCTCCAATTTTAATATCAGGTATGTCCTGATTAAGTAGAATGACTTTGAAATATTTCTTCTTTTTCTATTGTCTATAAGATTTGGCATGATCTTTTCTTTTTTTTTGAAATTATCTTTTACTTTTATTTATAAATATTAGTTGTCTATTTTTTTGAGATTTTGGGGAAACAAATAAGTTAACCGATGATCCCATACTGAGCCTCAGAGGTAAAGCATTCTATAATAGACATACTCTTATTTGACAATGTGAATGTTACTTTCTTTGCATTATTATTATTGATATTGCTTAATATTTCGATGCAGTAATCATCTGATTTCTTTTCTGAATGTATTTATCTTTTTTCATTCTTTTCAAGGTTTTTGCCTCTAGTCCTTATCTCAAACACTGTTATTGTTATTAAATATTAATCCTTTTTAATTCTGTGAAGGCAATAAGTGGAAACCTAATAAACACATGTATATGTAAAAATTAAAAAAAAATCCTCAATAAAGATAGATCATTCACATATTACTTTTTTTAAGTTAACATTTCAATATTTCATGTTTCATAGCTCTATACAATAAGGATATTTTACATTTTATCTTAATTGGTACAATTCATATATTTCAATTCATTTTTAATATTCACCATTTTCTTATTCTCCTATTGTTTAAATGCAATGCATCCT
Organism: Perodicticus potto; assembly: GCA_963574655.1. Taxonomy (NCBI): domain Eukaryota; kingdom Metazoa; phylum Chordata; class Mammalia; order Primates; family Lorisidae; genus Perodicticus; species Perodicticus potto. The sequence goes on along the minus strand of CAUYRH010153652.1, from coordinate 24,278 downwards.
AGAAGACCCAAATTAAGTCCTATCTCTTCTTCACAGAAGGTAAAATGAGAAAAAGAGCATGAGCTAGGAGATAAGACAGACTAAGATTTACCCTGCCTCTGAGTCTTTTATTCTTCACTCACAAAATGGAAATTTACTACCTATGTTACATGGTTGTTGTGAGGATTAAATGATATAATGTGAGGCATCTGGTACATTATGTAGCAAATAAATGAACACTTACCCAATTACACAAACAACAGAAATCACAACAGAATATTAAATCCTGTATATATTCATTAGAACAACCACCCTGCTTCCAGTCTGACTGGGTTCAAATCTCAGTACCATCATTTATTAGTTATGGGACTTGGATTAACCCTCAACCTCCTATGCTTCATTTTTCTTATCTCATTTGTAGGGATTCTGACACAACTAAAGGAGTTAATATGTACTGTACAAGGTAGTCTGAGACACTATACATATATATGTGTATATGTATATATATATATAATTGTCATTTTATTCTTTATATTTATTAAGCTTTTTTGATATGCTTAATACCAAGTTGGATACAGTGATAAGCAAAAACTGAACTACTCCCTGAAGTCATAGAGTGTCTCTAGGTCTTGGGTCTGAAAGACAAATAGGAATGAATCAGTGAGCGAAAGATATGGAGGGAGTACAGGGGCAGGGTGACAGCAGTAGTAAAGGTCAGAGACAAGGGAATGAGAGGATACTGTGGATCCAAATGAGGACAGCAAAGTGGCAGAGGAAGCAAGGAGGGGTGGGTGGATAGTGGAAGTCTGAGAGGGAAGCAGGGCCAGGTTATGGACCAATGTAGACTGCCTGGAGTCACTTTGCCATGAAGGTCCCCTGTATGATCTTTAGCATTAATATATTCAGGTCAAGGGTTCCAACACTGGGTTAACATTGCTTTTATTTACAAACTCTCCAGGATATAAATTACAACTCAGGAACTGAAAGAATTGTTTCCAAGATTGTGTTATCATTTAATAGCTGACTTCACTCATTCTATTTACAAATTGCTAATAGTATTATCTTTGGAACAAAAAGTGGAATAGTAAATATGATACTTGAAATATAAATATAGGAATATAAAACTTTTCCCCTTCTCAGTCTTTCTTGCTCCACCTTCCTATTCCTTTGAATTCTCACACTTTTGTTTGAATTTTTCCAACTATGAAAGTAATATTACCATACAGCAACACATGTCATGAGCCCCTATACATGTAATTACTAAAATAGGAATGCCCATACTAAAATAATCTTTAAAATCTAGAGGCTATCTACAGCAAAACCACAACCAATATCATATTGAATGGATTAAAACTGAAAGCATTCCCACTCAAATCTGGAACCAGACAAGGATACCAAGTCTCCACTGCTATTTAACATAGTGTTTGAAGTCCTGGCCATCACAATCAGACAAAAGAAGGAGATCAAAGGAATCCTAATGGGGGCAGAGGAGGTGAAACTCTCCTTCTTCGCAGATGACATTATCTTATACGTGGAAACCCCCAGGGACTCAACTACGAAGCTCTTAGAAGTGATCAAGGAATATAGCAGTGCCTCAGGTTACAAAATCAACACCCACAAATCAGTAGCCTTTGTATACGCCAACAGTTGTCAAGGTGAGAACAAAATCAAAGATTCTATTCCTTTTACAATAGCACCAGAAAGATGAAATACCTGGGAATATATCTAACAAAGGACGTGAAAGATCTCTATAAAGAAATTATGAAACTTTGAGAAAGGAAATAGCAGAACATGTCAACAAGTGCAAGAACATAACGATACTCATAGTTAGGAAGAATCAACATTGTTAAAATATCCATACTCCCCAAAGCCATCTAAGGATTTAAAGCAATCCCCATCAAAGCACCAACGTCATACTTTAAAGATCTTGAAAAACTAGTACTTCGATTCATATAGAACCAGAAAAAAACCCAAATAGCAAATAAAATTCTTAGAAATAAAAACAAATCTAGAGGCATAACATTGCCAGACTTCAGGTTATATTATAAGGCTACAGTGATCAAAACAACATCATACTGGCACAAAAATAGAGACATTGATTTATGGAATAGGATAGAGAATCCACAGATGAACCCAGCCACATATTGTTATTTCATCTTTGATAAGCCTAACAAAAACATGAAATAGGGGAAAGAACCCTTATTTAATAAATGGTGCTGGGATAACTGGTTATCCACATACAGAAGATTGAAACCGAACCCACACATATGACCACTGACAAAAATTGATTCTTGTTGGATAAAATATGGAAATTTAAGACATGAAACAATAAAAATTCTAGAAAAGAGTGTAGGGAAAACACTTGAAGATATTGGCCTGGGAAAAATCTTTATGAGGAAGACCCCCTACCAATTGCAGCAACACCAAAAATAAATAATTGGGACTTGATCAAGCTAAAAATATTTTGCACAGCTAAGAGTACCACAAACAAAACAAACAGACAGCCTTCAGAATGGGAGGAGATTTTTGCATGTTATGAATCTAACAAAGGCCTAATAACTAGAATCTACAGAAAACTCAAATTAAACAAAAAGAAAAGTGCAAACAACCCTTTCTATAAGTGGGTAAGAGATTTGAATAGAAACTTCTCTGAGGATGACAGATGAATGGCCAACAAACACATGAAAAAATACTTATCATTTTTAATCATGAGAGAAATGCAAACCAAAACCACTCTAATATATCACTAACTCCAGCAAGATTAGCCCACATCACAAAGTCCCCAAACACCAGATGTTGGTGTGGGTGTGGAGAGAAGGGAACACTTCTACACTGCTGGTGGGATTGCAAAATAATACAGCCCTTTTGGAGAGGAGTATGGAGAATCTTCAAAGAGCTAAAAGTAGACCTTCCATTTGACCCTGCAATCCCATTACTAGGTATCTACCCTGAATAACAAAAATCATTTTACCACAAAGACATTTGCACTAGAATGTTTATTGCTGCTCAATTCATAATTGCCAAGTCATGGAAGCAACCCAAGTGCCCATCAACCCATGAACAGATCAACAAACTGTGGTATATGTATTCCATGGAATATTATTCAGTCATTAAAAAAGATGGAGACTTTACATCTTTTACATTGACCTGGATGGAGGTGAAATACATTCTTCTTAGTAAAGTATAGCAAGAATGGAAAAATAAATATCCAATGTACTCCATATTAGCATGAAATCAATATAAAAACATTCACACGTTCCTAAGAACAATAAAATACTATTATAGTCCAGTTCAGGGGTAGAGGGAAGTGGAATGGGGAGAAGGACGTTTGGCAGAAGGAGGAAGGATCTCACCTAATATGTGGATAACACGCCCCCTGGGTGAGGGGCTCTTCTACAAATGGAACTTTACCCTGGAAGTGAGAACAATGGAACCTAAATAGTGGACCCTCCTATTGATTTGAATAGTTTAAATAAATAAATAAAATCATCTTTTTTATTTTACTGTTGGGATTCATTGAGCATACAAAGAAGTAGGTTATACTGATTGCATTTGTTAGATAAAGTCCCTCTTATAATTGTGTCCCACCCCCAAGAGGTGTGCCATACACTGTGAACCCCATCCACCCCCCTCCTCCCCCTCCCTGTTCCCTAATTCCCCTACCCCCGCCTTGTATTAGGTCATTTGGTGTCTTCATATTCAAACTGAGTCCATTGGATTAATTGCCTTATCTGCTTTGTTTAAGCTTCATGACATGACCTAGTCATAGTCTGAAAATCAATACAGTGGGTTACAAATACCACATTTTAAAAATAAAGAAAAGAGAAATCAAATACATCCCAAATAGTAACAGGAGTGTTTTTCTCTTAAAGTTGTTTCTTCTTTCAGTTGTGAGGTGGGTATGTGTACTAAATTGCCATAAACAATATGTTATTAAACTGGAGCACAGTCAAAATCAAGTTTGAAACTCACTGGCCTAGTCCAGTTCTCTTATTTTCCAAATGATGAAACAGATCAAGGGACTGAGTGATGTTTTCAGATCTGACAACTCATGAAGAGGCAGAGCCAGTAAGAAAACCCTAATAATCTAAGCCTGTGATTCTCCTCTTACATCATGTTGCTTCTTTTCAGCTGCATTTTTTTCTCCCATGGTAATTAAGTGCCATCAAGGAAAAGTAAAACTTAAGAGAATCACTAAAAGAGTTTTCCCATGATGAACTAAAAGTCCTGAAAGAATACATAAATTATGGGAAGAAAGGCATAATAAGAAAGTATGAGTTATGGGAAGGTTTGCTCTTATTCCAATGGGAAACCATCAGTGAAAACCACCAACAAAGCATTGTGTTTTTTGCTTGAAACTGCAAAAATATAAAAGCAAAGGATTTTAGAACAGAAACTTAAATTTTTTTTAAAGTACCAAAGGAATCTTAAATAGAAGGTACAATATCCTTTAAATGTGAATTTTGGAGTATCTGCGTGACGTATTGGACAACACAGGTGAACGACATAAACAATTGTTGCCTCTGTACAAAGCAGTCAATCCTCTGGATGACTGATTGGGATTTTCACTTTTCTTCCCAATTTTAGGGGTCACAGCACAGGCATAGGTATAATGTCAGTGGCTGATTAAAGCAGGTCAAAATCTGTCTGGGAGAGTTTCTGTGCCATCCTTCACGGGGACAGGGACCAGACGAGATGACCTCTCTTGTTGCCTTTCCATTAATTCGATCAGCCTCTGCTTTGATCAGACATCTTCAGGGATGCAAACTGTACACTCGCTCCAAGTCCTCACCCAGAATCAGTAAACACAGAGGCTGCAGGCTGGGTTTAGTGAATAAGCGGTATTCGTCTTTCAGTCATCGTTTCTAATGTACAGCTTATTTCTAAGTACTATTTTCTCCCCCAATAATCCAAAATCCCATGGAGGGCAGGGTCTAGATCTAACTCCTTTCAGTTCTCACTAGGCCTAGTACGGGGCCCAAATAACATCTTAAGTTAATGTGAGTGTTGTTAAACCAACCTGAACAGAGTTTCTTTCTTAAGAAAGATCCATAAATAAGGTAATCCCACCTAGTGTCCATACGGTCTCCATCCCTTTTACTTTAATATTCTAAGAAATGACACTTTAGGAAACTACTATGGGATATGGTAAAGTATCATGGATCTGGGAAAACTTTCATCAAACTGGCTGACTCTATACTTTCCATTTGTGTGTTCAAATAAATGTACATAAAGGTGTTTCTTTTCACATGGAATGGCAGGGTAATTTTCATAATAGAGGGAATAGATCGTCTGAGACTAACTGCTTTAGACAACGTTGAAGTGACAGATCCCAGATGAGGTAAGTGCTCACGTAACAGCTCTCTCCAAAACCCTCATAAATCAAGAATCTGTGCCTGTATGTCAGCACTTCCTAAAGAATCAATAAAACATCAGCGTCCATTAAACTGAACTTATACATAATGCTGCCTCAGATCAAAAATTGTGGCTTTTAATCTGAGGCAACATTATGTATAAGTTCACTTTAATAAACATTGATGTTGAAATTCCTCTACTAGGTATATATCCAAAAGACTGAAAATCACTTTATAACAAAGAAATTTGCACCAGATTGTTCATTGCAGCTCAATTAATAAAAGCCAAGTCAGGGAAGAAGCCCAAGTGCCCATCAACCCATGAATGGATTAATAAATTGTGGTATACGTATACTATGGTATATGTATACTTAAAAAAGATGGAGACTTTACCTCCTTTACGTTTACACGGATGGAGCTGGAAAATGTTCTACTTAGGAAAGTATCTCAAGAATGGAAGAAAAAATATCCCATGTAAAACGAAACCAATTTACAATCACTCACACTTTCATATGAAGAATAGATCACAACTATGGCCCAAGATGAAGGAGGGAGGAGGGGACATGGAGGGGGAGGGGAAGTCAAGGGAGGGTGAATGGCGGGATCACACCTATGGTGCATAATGCAAGGGTATATGTCGGGTCTATTAGTAAAGAGTAATATACATAAATGACTTAACACAATAACTAAGGAAACAAGATGAAGTGTATATTAACCAGTGTGATGTAAGCATACCCCATAAATGCCCTAATGTATACATGATCCACGTGTGTTTATCATTTAACAAAACAAACAAACAAACAAAAAAACTGATGGTGACTCTAGAGCTAAGGGTAGCCAGCAAAGAAAGCAGACCTCAGTTCTCCAACCTCAGCCACCTGAATTTGTCAATAGCCTGAATGAGCTAGGATGTGAGTTTCTCCCCCAGAGCCTCCAGATGAGGACTCAGCCTACCAAAACCTTGTTTTCAGCCTTGTGATACCTCAGCAGAGAACGCAGCTACTCTGTGCCAGATTTCTTAGATAAAGTACGGTGAACTAATAAATGATTTTGTTTTAAACCAAAAAAACAAAATGTAGCTTTTCCCTAAGAATTTACCTTGTAAAAAGAGAATAAATTTGCTTGATAAATCTTTTCTTTTAAAAAAAAATCTAACTAATATAAACTGTAGTGTCTTTCACCATTACACATAAATTAAATTATAGTTTATGGTTTGTGTGGCTCTACCATGACCTAGAAAACAATGTCAAACAAAAGTAGAATTCTAGCCCAGTAAGGATGAAATTAACCACTAAGGATCTGTTCGGGCAGCAAACTGTATTTTCACCTTAAGACACAGAGTCTATCCTATTAGAATCCCTCCTTATCATCCTCGAACGTAGATACAAAAATAATGGAAAATATTTTCATCTTTAAACTTTCAATGCATGCACATGCAAAAAAAGAATTTAAAATATTTTCATCTTTAAACTTTCATTGCATGCTTGGAACATCAAAATACATTTTGTGAGAAAAAGTATAAATAGAAATTTGATAAATTTAGAACCAATGTGAAAATCATAGCCTGAGATGCACTTTAAATTTATTTCTAACAAATTTTCTTTTCTCAATGCTTTACTTTGGCTCCCAAATTATGTTCCTGGCACCAAGAACTTGGACATAAAACAGGTGTGATAAAAGAAACATGTAGACACAATGTATAAATGTTTATAAATAGCCTCATGCAGAAGCTGAAAGGAGGAAGGGGCCGGCCACCAAGCTAGGCAAGCAGGACCTGTGGCTGCACAGTGCTTGCTGTCGCTGTCAGGGGAGGATTATTACTATTATTTGTAGAAAACTAAGTCCCAGATAGGTTAAGCACCCTGTTTGTTACCATATACATAGTAAGCTATGAAGCCAAGAATCGAAACTGTCTATTCACACTGGTCTTGGTTTTTCTTCCTTTTCTTCTTCTTCTTTTTTTTTTTTTTTTTGTTTTCATTGTAAATCAGGTCCTAGTGCCCAGGTCCTTGGATAGACCTTTCTGATTAATACTTTTACTCTAAATACCGAGTAACCATTTATTTGGCTTTTGATTTCTATCACAATCTTGTGTGTTCAGCTTCTGTATGAAGTAACATTTTTCTCTTTTTCTAAAGATGGGCTCTCTCTGTGCTGCCCAGGATGGAGTGCAGTGACCGCTCACAGGCAGGATCACGGTGCCTTACAGTCTCTAACTCCTGGGTTCAAGTGATTCTCCTCTCTGAGTAGCTGGGACTACAGGCATGTGACCCTATGTTCAGCTTGAAGCAGCATTTTTTAATATGTGAGTTTTCAGATAGTCTTTAGATCATATGTTTTCAGGAATAAGACAGACTCGGGTATTGGAGTCATCTAGTAAACCACCCTCTTTCAGAACTGACCTTCTGAGAAGTGCATTTATGTGTCTACTTCCTCACTGCAAAGCACATCTTGACTTCTGCAATTTGGCTTCTAGCCCAGCCGTCCACCAAGGCTAGCCAAGGCAGAGACCAGTAGTTGCCCCTCATACCAATTCACCCCACTTTACGTTTTGTTACAGTACTATGATACTTCTTTCCTGGTACTAGAACTCATAATTTTTAGCCAGGCGCAAGCTAACCAAAGTAAAGATTTTACTTCCTAGCCTATTTAGCTTCCAATAGGATATAAGCAAATGGATAATGTAGCAACTTTTAGAAACCTTTCTGAAAAAAGCCTGGGTATATGCCCTTTGCTTCTTTATCATTTTTCCTCCTTTCCTCCATGTTGCCACCTCAACAGCAGATGTGATCACTAGAAAGAAAGAAGAAATCAGAGCCATACCCTAGAGATGAAGAGTAATAAGGAGCCAGGTCCCCGAGGCCTGGGTAAAGTAAAGCCTTTACACCATTTCCAGACAGTTTCCTCTGGATCTTACTGGAAACAAAAAATAGGTTCTATCTTATTCAAACAAGTGTTATTTTCACTCGCTGTTACTTACAGATAGACTTAATGCTAAATGGTGTACAACCACAGTGTCTTTGTGTCTAAACCCAAGGACAGTAACACACTTTCCACCACATTTTGACTTTTAATTGTACAAGTCCTTTGAGACTGTCTGGAGCAGCAGGGGGAAAAAAGACATAGAATTTATAATAAAAATCCCTCCTCTTACTAGCTCTGTTATCTCTGGCGGATAATAACCTCTCTTGGTTTCAGAGTTTCCAGCTGTAGTAGATGAGGAAATAATGACCTCCTACTTCAAAGTGTTCCATGTATTCAATCAAATAAAAACTATAATTTCTACAGTATTCTTATGCCCCTTGTCACAGGATACAAGTCATTTACAATTTGAGACTTTTACACATTCAACCTTTAAAAAGCCTTTTAACCTGAGTCCATCTTCTCTAGTTTCACCTATTAAACCAAATTAAAGAACATTCCAGTTTTCTTCAAATAATCCAGTTACTATTTATATAACAAACTAGGAAAAACATACAAGCTTTTAAAAGCATTCTCCTATTTGTCGTTTCTAAAATCATCTTTGAATCCTATCTAGCTTTATGACTATTTCATTATTAGTCCACAAAGGCGGGGACCGTGCTTATTTTCATTCATCATTTCTTTCCAATACACCTAGTAGCAGCTCAGTAACTGTTAGTGTCCCCTAACCCAGCCTTCCATGCTAGTCATTCCTATAGCGAGGGGTCCTTTCTGCTTCTATGTAGTGAAAAGTTAGTGGTAGATTTTGGTGTTAGCTTAACGGGCCACTTTATGGCATTTATTTCCCCTGTCCTTCATTTTCTCAGTCAAATCCTAAAGGCCAGTAGGTTCCCTAATAAGAACTAGTTATCCTGTTCCATACTGGAATAGCCTCATGATCAATGTGATAAATAAATAAGACTCAAAATCTCTCCAATATCATTCTAGTTACCATGAAGAGGCTGTCAATCAGCTGAATGTATTGATCCAATTAGGAGATCAGATTAATCTGACAATGAGTTTCAAAGTCTGTGACTTTTTTCACTCCCAGTTAAATTTACAGAGTTGTTTTCAGCATCATATCCTTTTCGTTTTACAAATTTTCTTTTTTTACAATATTGACTCTTTTCTGCCCACCATATTTAGTGTACATCTTGCTTTTTCAGTTCCAGATCATTTAGCTCCTCTAAATAGCCAAAATTCTAAACCCTCATCCCAGCCCAACGAGTGTCCAATGCCATTGAGACACCCCGATTCACAGAAATATTAACAACTGCTAATGCTCAAGGGACCGCCAACCTGAGTATAAGTGTCACATGCCATCACTTTTGAGGTCTATGCCTTCAACAAGTTATACATAGAAAAGAATCACCAAATTTAGACAGATATTTATTTCAACTAACCCCAAATAATGCTGTTCTAGATTTTCTAGCAATCAACATAAAAAGAAAAGAAAGTGATAACTCCAACATATCGTACAATGTTTCTTTGGTTACCTGTCAAGTCATTTGAAATTTAATATGAAATTACATTTAACTTCAAAATAATTTGCTATGTATTACCCTGTTAGTGAAAAATCATTTTCTTCAAAAGTCAAGATTTGCTATTAAAAAATATAGACTTAGAGACCAAAAAAAATTGTCAAATCAATTAACTTTTTTACCAACCTAATTATAAGAAAATGTTCTTCAAGTTTCCTGTTTCTATAATATTTACAAAATATTTTACCCTCCCTTTGATTACTTTTCCAAGTTGCATCCCATTTTATTAATGTGTTAATTAGTTTGCTATTTCTTTTATTTTGCTCTTTTTAAACTTTGTAACCTTCCCTTGCCCTAACTTGCTGTGGCATATACTCATGCAGTCCCATCAGTTGGTATAGATTTCTATTTTTGGATATTCAATATCTTCTTTTATATTTATAGATTTTCATACCCCAATTATGCAACTTCTTTAAGGTAAATTCTACTGGCATGCACTCTCTTAGATGGAAGATTTCACCTGAAAATCAAACATATCATGAATGACTAAAAATGAGGAGAAAATATCCACCTAATTGTTCCTGTTGGAAAAATATCAGACTAGAAAATGCACATTGTCTATTTACTTTCTTCAATGAATCTTTGGCCAAATTCAACAAAAATAGCAAAAGCCATTTCAAAACATATAATTTTCTATCATTAAAAATTATATTTCAGATATCCTTTGTATTTATTGTAGTTCTTGTTCACCCCAAATCACACTTTTTTTTTTTTAATAGGTTTTGGCCGGAGCTGGGTTTGAACCTGCCACCTCTGACATATGGGGCCGGCGCCCTACTCCTTTGAGCCATAGGCGCCGCCCCCAAATCGCACATTTTTACCAAATGCTTTTTAACAGTTCCCAGCCTACATCCTCTTGATATTTCCCTTTTGTCAGATTCACTCATATATCTCTTAGACACTGGGTTAATTTTTTCCTCACCAATTGAAATGGCAAAATAAAATGTAATTACTTTAAAAAGACATTAAAAAATGAATTCCATTTATCCCACAAATGGGCTCCATAATAATTGTGTAGTTAAACATACAATTAGTAGCAAACCAAGACAGCATTTAGACTAATTAGACCTTGACTCTAGATGAGTTTACAGATTATGCCTGTGAGACAGCAATCAGGTCAGCTTGATCAATTTAAAAGCAAAACGATTAATCAACTCAGAGAAAGAAAAAAATAAACCTGTCCATTCTTTTTCTTTTCAGTTGGTAGAAAGTCAGCCTTAATGAAAGATAAGCCACTCCTCACACAGAAATAGATTTTTCATATTGTCCAGAGTAACTGTGAAACCTCATAACATACGGCATTCTACCTTTGATACAGCCTTTTCTGAACTACTCATATATTATCAAGGAACAGAAAGGGGAACCAGAGCAAAAAACAAAGAGGGCTACATCAAACATCTTACAAGTGACTACAGATGGGAAAACAAGATTGGTTTCTTTCCTAGTATATACTTAGTCTACAATTCCTAACAGGCAGTAAGATAATCACCATAAACAGCTTACACATATTACACCTACTTTGCAGTCCCTGCTTGCCAGAACCATCCTGAAATCTAAGCTAGCCTAATAACGTTCAAAAGACTAACAAAAAAATCATAATGAAATACAATACAGAGTAATTACTATTCGATGGGAAGAATAATGGAGGCACTTTTTTTTCTAGCTATAATACGTTTATAATTCTGGCCCTGCAAACAAGGAAACACATAAAGAAACAGCAAGAAACTCCTAGTAAGCGTCTCTGCTATAAATTTATGGTATCTTCCAGCTTTTTGTCTTCAGTGCCCTGACAGATGATGAGGATTCCACAGTTCTTAAGTAGTTACCCCTTCGTCTGTACCAGCAACTAGAATATACAAGTTGATGTTCCACAGAAGCTAATTTATTTTTTTTTAATGCTAAAACCCCACAGAGCATAACAAATAACACACGGTTTAAATATAAGTATCTGAAACTCAGCATCAGGACAAAGTATCTTCTTGTGTGTCAGTGACAGATAACAAGCCTGAAGAAATATGAAAAATGCCCTCCTTAAGATATATAGATATTATCTGATATCATGACTTCTTAAAATCATTTTATTCTAGTGGCATAGGAAGTACAAGTTGCCTTCTGATATTCCAGACATTTATGTTTTCCATTTAGTGATTTTATAGGGAAGGTTTGTTGTACGGGTATGTCAAACACACTCAGAGGTCAATACATCTGGAAAAGAGGAAAAATGAAGACTCTATTTTTTCATATAATTGAAACACTAAACGTTTTTTTAACTGGAAGTTTGGAGTGTATCCTCCAACTGTTTCATTTGCTTATTTCTAAAACTGGTCTGTGTGGGCATATACCTTTAAGATATATATAATTTTTTTTTTTTTAATATTCTACTATTGCTTTGGGCTTTTGGCTCGGAGGAGGCCACGGTGCAACTTTCTTCGGTTGCCCTGAATCCAGGTTCATCTGACACAAGCCACCTCCACCATGCTGCCTCAGTTCTACCCTAACATAGATCAAAGTCGTGCACCTGAGGTGCACCGGTGCCACGTCTGCCCTGGCCCCCAAGATAGGCCCTTGGGTTTGTCTCCAAAAAAGGTTGGTGAGGACATTGCCAAGGCAACTGGTGACTGGAAGGGTCTGAGGATTATAGTAAAACTGACTATCCAGAACAGACAGGCCCAGATTGAAGTGGTACCTTCTGCCTCTGCCCTCATCATCAAAGCCCTCAAGAAAACACCGACATTGCCAAGGCAACTGGTGACTGGAAGGGTCTGAGGATTATAGTGAAACTGTCCAGAACAGACAGGCCTACATTGAAGTGGTACCTTCTGCCTCTGCCCTCATCATCAAAACCCTCAAGAAAACACTGAGAGACAGAAACATAAAAACATTAAACACAATGGAAATATCACTCTTGATGAGATTATCAACATTGCCAGACAGATGCGGCACCGATCTTTAGCCAGAGAACTCTCTGGAACCATTCAAGACATCCTGGGGATGACCTAGTTGGTGGGCTGCAGTGTTGATGGCCACCACACTCAAGACATCATAGATGACATGAACAGTGGTGCCGTGGAATGTCCCGTTAGTTAAAAAGTACCAAGGAAAATGTTTCAATAAAGGATTCCCCCAAACAATGAATATAAAATAAAATATTCTACTATTTTTTCAAAAACAAAAAGGAACATAAGTTACTGGCACCATCAGGTTGTGCTGAAATTTCATTTAATAAGTATGGAGATACTCAACTTTCTAAGAGGAAATTTACCTTTCTGTAGCTTCTAAAGATAAAATAAATAATACACTCACCCACATGAACATTTTTTTTTAAGCCTAGGGCTGGGTTTGAACCCACCACCTCCAGCATATAGGGCTGGCGCTCTAGTCCTTTGAGCCACAGGTGCCACCCCACACTAACATTTTTAATTAGATGCTAGGAACTTAGTTTTGTATTAGGAATTATTCATGCCTTTATATTAGCCATTATATAAAGCTATTATATTAACATTTTACTTAAAAGTTTACTTTTTTATTAAGGATCATAGTGTCAAACATAGAGGTGAATCAGCTATGTCTTATATGGTTATGCCAAGGCAGTCAGAGGGTGGAGAGGATTTTGCCAAGTCAGAGACCACCCCTGGAGCCAGGGCTGCACTAATGGTGGCAGGAACATATGGTAAGATTGGTCCAGAGTCCAAACAGGTGAAGGTGAATGAGGAAGAGCAGCAGCGATGCCTGGTGAGGGTGGATACAGACAGGAACGGCTGGCAACTCAGTGGGTAAGAATCTGGGGCTCTGAGGACGATGACTTGGCATGAATGTCAAGGGTTGCAACTGCTGTGCTAGACTGCAAAATGTGAGTCAGATGCCTTTCCTGTGGGGGAGTAAGTGGGAAATTGGAGATTCTCATTAACTCTTTGAGACCACTAGGGTGCCATTTGATAAACGACAGTGTCAGTGTTCTAAATGGAGTCTAAGCATCTGGTGGAATAAATGAATATCCAAAAGTGTCCAGCTTATTAACAGAGTATCACCGCCACCCAAACAACGTGTACTGATGACTAGTGCATCCTGTACATGCCGTTTTGCATTAGCAAAAAAGAGAAACAGACAGATCTATCCAGAAAAAGCACACAGCTCTTAAGAAGATTACATTACCACGTTCTTACTCTTTAAAAAAGACTTAATTTGAGATGTCATGCTTAGATAATTGAATATTTTCACTTGCTACCAGCTTTCTTTGCCTGTTTACTTTATAACTTGCATTCACAATGCAGACCTTCCTTTAGAGTTACTATTATCTTTCCACCTTCTGCACTATATTCATATTTTAAATGCAAATCAGTGTCTGTATTGTTTCATATGAAGCAGCTTTCCCAGACTGGTTTTTTTAAAAAGTCCTGCTGTAACCAAGGAGGCTGCCAACTTAAGGTTGTGACTCACACGTTTAGTTCTGCATACATTCAGTTGGGAAAGAGGCATTCTCTTTTCTCCTTGCTTAGGAACTCTGAAGGAGAAACTGAATTTAATGTCTAGTGCCAGCACACAGGACTGAATTCAAAAGCATATGCCTTAAAGGATCTTTCAGAGTATTTTCCTCATAATTATTATTTGTTGCCATCAGGTAGAAAATAGCCTCTTGGACACAGCTTGTGGGTAAAAGAACAGTAGGAGTGGTTAACTGAATTTCCTTTAAGAAAGGCAACTCTGAAACAGATAAACATCAATTTTAATCAGGCTATTAATCTCTATGCTGAAATTGAACATGTAATTGCAGGGAAACAGGTTTTCTTGAAGGACGGAAGGACGCAGACAGAGATAGAGGTCAGGCACACCTGAGCGTTCGTGTGCTTCCTCAACAAAGATGTGGGCTTGCTGATGCTGAGTTTGCTTCAGAAATCAAAGTATAGACATCCTTTCAAAGAGGCTCTTATTTATAAGTAAAATAGTTCTAGAGTGGCGATTTATTAATAAAAGACCAGTGGGAAAACAAAATGCTGCTATTATTCCAAGGGCAAGGTCCACGGCCCAGCATGTCCTTCAGAAAAGGCTAGGGAAGACCAGGAGCAGGATTCAAAGTTGCCCAGTCCTAGGTGACCTCTCTCTGTCTGATCAGTATCTTTTCTTCTTGATGAAATTTTAAAATAACTTCACAGCAAATGTTTGTGTTCTCTTTTCACCAATATCCATTGCTCCTTGAAACCCCAAGTAATCAAAATAATATTTAAATCAATGTGCGGCCCCTGTACTAGAACCAGTAGAATCCCCATGGCAGGGAACTTGTTGAAAAAGTAAACTTTCAGGTCTCACTGAAGGTCTAGTAAATTAAGATCTCTTGGAGAGGGCCCAGCGATCTGTATTTTCACAAAGTCATTCTGATGCCCCTTAAAAGTTTGAGGATTACTGGTTCAAATATAAGCAATTAAGTGCTGTAACTCTAAATTACTTTTAGTTTTAATCATTACTTAATCTGAACCTGGCTGTCCCTCCCGACTGTAATACCACAGTCCCTACAATTCCAGCCAGTACAAACTGTAGCAGATCTACGGTTCAACAGAATAAACCTTTTCATTTCTTTAAAAAAGTCTTTATTGTAGGTAATCAGTGTTTATTTTTCCACCCTAGCCATGAATATTCACTCTGTCTGAACAGTTTCAATGATCATGGAAAAGAGAAAGAGCTGGATTTTCTAAGAGTTTGAACACTGACCAACATTGGCAATGGTAACTGGCCGCAGTGTGGTCCCGCACTTCTTTATCCCCTTCTTTGCTGCTCCTCAGCTACAGAAGATACAAGTTCCTTCCTTGTTCCCTTCTCATCTTCCCTGTCCTTACTGAGGTCCACTCTGTAGAATGCACATCATATCCCTCCCTAGAATATAATTTCAACTGCAGAACTCTCGCTCACATGTTTGTGCTATTCCCTTGGCACCTTCTTTCCCCTCACAGAAACAGAAGAAAGCTGGAAGAACGTATTGAACAAGATCAGGCTGCTGTGTCAAGTTTTCCACGACAGTTTTCCTATCAGCTTACTTTCAAATCTTTACCTGATTATTTGTATTCATTTTCTACTTGTAATAAAAACCATCCTCTTTCTTAACTCCTTTGTGATCAACACTTAAAAAAAAAAAAGCTATAGTTTCCTTGGTAAAAGCTACTCACTCACTACAACTTTATATTATTTTGCTTGGTTTTGGTCTGTTCTAATAAGAAACAACTTGATAGAGTAGAAAGCAAACGAAGAGCCAGACGGTCTGAGTACAAGGAATAATTGCAACATTTACAGACTTGTCACCACAAGATACAACTCTGACACAGAGTCTCATGTTCTGGAAAATGGGATTCATAACTAGGCCAGCCCTGCTATCTCATACCACTCTTGAGAAGACTGGATTTAAAAATGCATATGAAGGTGGCACCTGTGGCTCAAAGGAGTGGGTTGCCAGCCCAATGTGCCAGAGGTGGCAGGTTCAAACCCAGCCCTGGCCAAAAACAGCAAAAAAAATGCATATGAAGTCACTGTGAACGCTGGAAAGGGCTATCTAAACCTGAGTTACTAGTTTCAGTGACAGCGCTTTCCTAGACTCAAAAGTTACAAAACAAATAGAACTAGAACTTGAAAGCAATCACAAGTCTCCTTAGAATAACAGTAACCTTTTAATCAATAGAGTCGGGACCTCACAAAGAATCTAGACAGGTTGATCCAATTGATTACCTGGTAAATGGTAGTAATAAAAATCAAATAGTAACTTTTCAGTTTTGCTAAAGCAGTTCTAAATACAGAAATAGAAAATACGACCCAAGTTATTTCCGTACTTGGAAGAAATCAGAACAATATACGTAAGAAGTTAAAAATTGTGCAAGAGATCACACTATCTAAAAGAACCTTGCAAAGGAACTTGGGGTCAAGGATGAATGTGGAAAGGTTTATTAATATAAAAATAGGGTTTATGGTTAATCAATAAAGCCTTAATAGATTATGAGAAATAATCATGCCCATAAGGAATCACTCTGGATCATTAACAGTGGTATAGATTTCCATCAATTTAAATGGCCCTTGAAAATAACACGATATTTACTTCCTTAGGTTTTCTTCATGTCTTAGGAAAAATATCGATTTGAAACTCAGAAATGGCCAAAACAAAGAGGCTAAAATACAATAGAATGTCTTTTCTCTCTTTATTACTAAAACCAAGTAAGAAATAAAAAAAAAAAAAAACCAGCCCTTGGCACTAGTGTTGATAATTATCTACATTATTTTTCCTGCTATACAATCTTGGGGAGAAAAAATCAGCCTATTAACTTTGTAGAGTGATTTCTCATAGACATTTTGCACAACATGAGTTTACCACCAATCCCAAATTATTAATGTCAATTCCCTATGTTTAGTGTCCCCAAAGGTCATTTTCTCTAGTTACTAAAGATTAGTGTCCTCAGAGAAATGGGGTCCTTAAAGTTAACATATTGTCACCACAAAGACCCTTTATCCAATTCAGAAGATAATCATCTTTTATTTTTTGTACAAGAAACGATAGCAAACAATAGGACACAATTGATGTTTTTATTTTTCTTACAATAAACATCTTCCTGATCTATTATCATTTATTCTAATATATGGAAATAAATGATGTTCATTCTTAGCCAGTGTATTACGCTATACCCTAGGATTTTATTATTCTCAGACTTAAAAACAAAAACATGAAAACATAATACTAATTTTTTTTAAAGCAGTGCTAATATGCTCTAAAACAGTGTCAGTCAATGTGTGATCCATATGCCTGCAATGAAAATTAACTAGGATGCTTGTTAAATTCTTCAACTTCATCCTTGTGAATTAGACCGAAGGGAAACTGGGATGTTTCAGTTTAACCAAATTTCTGGTGATTCCTATGCACACTACAGTTTGTGAAACACTGTTAATCTAGCCAGTGATTCCAAAATCTGCTGCGCATTTAACCCAGCTGGAAAATTCATAAAAACACCAATGGCCAGACCTCACCCTAGACCAATTAAATGGGAATCTATGAGCCCTTGGCAACCAGATAAAATACAGAACATACTTCTTTAACATACTCACATTAAAAAAGTATCCATTGTTTAATCTGAAATTTTAATGTAATGAACATTCTGTGTCCTTATTTATTAAATTTGGCAACCCAGGTACAAGATTTTTTAAAAACTTTCTTTCCTATTTTAGTCAACTGAGCAGTTATGATTGAGGACAACTGATTATAAGCATAGGAATATATAACTCTACAAAACCACGGTGGTATTAGAAGCAAAGTTGACACAATATTGCTCAGATTCAGGTAAAAAAAAATGAAGTACTGGTCACACTTTTAAGATTTCAAATACTTGTATTTGGTTTCCCAAAAATTTCATATAAGTTGATGGATTTTTTTGATTAAGAACATAATAAATGAAAGCCTTCTACATAAGAGTTAAGCTTTATGGAATTTTATATTTTAAAAATAAAATACTCTCTTAGGAAACACTAAATAAAATGAGGACTTCAGATGGGTGGTTTCCATGGCCAGCTAAATTCTTTCATAAGAGTCAACTGGCTTCCACAGTCGCAAATCCCTCTCTCTACACCACCAAGATTCCCCTACAGGAGGAGTCATGATTAACAGCCAACTTTTTCAATGACGTTCCCTTATAGCTTTGAGGCATTCGAAAGGCAGAAGAAAATTAATGGTGTTTCCTCCTCAAGAAAAGGCTGGGAGCCTTTAGACATTACCCACGTGTCCAAGAAATAGGGATCCAGATGGAATAAACACAGGCACAAAACCACCCACAGGTTTACACAGAAGAGAAATTAAGGTTGTTGACCATATGTTGCTGCAGCCAGTGAAGTTAGAACATTGAGATAAGATTGATACATAAAACTCCCCCAATTTCTATAAATGTAAAGTTCCCCCATTATAGTCACCCCACATTTAAAGCATTACCATATTCTATAAATAACAATTCACAATAAAATAAAACATCAATATATGTCATAAACTAATAGCATTCTCTTAAAAACAACTTCAGATGTCAGAAGTTACTAAATAAACTTTAGCAAGAATGTATTTTTGTAATGTACCTTTGTAAATAAAGAAAGAGCACAATTTGATCAACATGGGCAAGGCACATGCTCATTTTAAGATTTTTCTCATAATTTATCTCTATCCACATATCAAATTTTATGAAATTATCTAAAAATCTATATTCCCAGTATCATATCAATACATTATACTATGTATCATATCAAACATGGCCATCATCTTCCCAAAATAAAAAAATAATAATTGTAAAGTTATCTTGACATCTATTTGTATAGCTTCAGATTTAGCGATGATTAATCCCCCTTTTCAAAATGTAATATATACCAAACATGGAAATATAAAGGGCCAGTGGGTGATTTAAATGACCTTCATAGGTGACAATAACGATACAATGGACAAGGGAGTAATCGTGCGGATCGGCATGTCTCCCCGGGTTCGGTAGTATTAAACACGACAGGCCTAATAACCATTCATCCTTGCTGCTGGCAAATTATTTCCCATTAATAATCATAGTAGACTGGCTAAAAGGAATCTGCCAATTTAGTGTTTACATGTTAAACATAAGTAAAATATCAACTGTCTCCGAGATGCCACTCTGTTGGAGGTTCCCCGTGTGTGCATGCCTTGCTTTTTGGTCTAGGAGGAGACTAGCTCTCTGGGAGGCGACATCAGCTACTCTGGCAAAGGTCCTCTTGGTAAAGCACTTCCAAAAGAATAACTCTCCTGTCATGGATACTGTGTTAATTATTAGAAAATAAATATTATCATTCCCAGAAGCATTTTTGGAGAACCCATTAGGGTTTTTCTCAATTCTGGGTTCATAACTATCTTGAAACTCAGTCCTGCCCTGAGCTCACTGTCCCCTCTTCAGGACAACTAAGTCTCGGTTCCCTAGCTTAGTAGGACACCCAGTTACATTTAAGTTTCAGAAACAGAAGTGCTCTGTTCTCTCCCCTTGAGTAAAAGAGTCTAATTGGACATTTTAAAATTACAATTAATTTGCTGAAAATAAAAATAAAAGTTCAGACAGAACTATAGAAATGGTCATTAATGTGAAAATGTCCTACCTCCACCCTATGAGTTATTATCAGACTTGTAGTTCCTTAATTCTTGACGTATTCATGGGTTGATTCTCCCACCTTTTCTGCCAGTATAAAGGTTAGGATTTGATCAGAGTTACCATGCTAAACATCTTAATTTAGATAAATACTTCATCTGTGTTGTGACTAGCATCAGGAAAGATGGCTTGAACTAAATGACTTAAGAACATAATTTGTGGTTTATCTTCTAATATTTACATTTTACCATTTAATATGAAATTAAAAGTATGATAACACATATTCTTTTTTTTTTTTTTTTTTTTTTGCAGTTTGGCTGGAGCCAGGTTCAAACCTGCCACCCTCAGTATATGGGGCCAGTGCCCTACCCACTGAGCGATAGGCACCATCCAATAACACATATTCTTAATTTTTCAGTTATTTTTTAAAATAATCAATTGCAAGCAACATTTTCAACTTTAATTTTTTTTTAAAAAAAATCATATTTTGGATTCCTCTAAATATCAAGTCATGCTCCATGGTCCATGAATATATTCATTAAGCCTGCAGCCAGCAGTGTGCAAATTTATCAATAACTCACAAGTAACAGAACTAAAAGACTCCACCAATTTGAAGTCTACTGACAACTCTCCGAAGCTAAAACCTTTCAGCCTATCAAGCATGGATTTATTCATGATTTTTGACCTTATAAGATTTAGGGGGAAAGTGCTGAAAAATTGAAAGTTCTAATCACTGGATAAAAACTACTCCTAGAACACGAAGTAGTATTCCAAAATCCATAACTAGCACTAAGATAGTATAAAACAATAAAGGAACTCAAAGTTCACTTTCCCCTCACTTCCCCCTTAATTAGCAACATGAACTGCTGGCTGAAGCCCGATACTATCCAAAGATACATTTGTGTGTGCCATTCAAAGTAAGATCAAGGAGACAATAAATATTGGGAAAGCCTATTTAATGCACAGAAATATATGTAATCACTGACAGACTTTAAAAAAGATTCTGGATCATTTTCTTTGGAGATAAAGAAAGATCCACAGAAAAAATACAAGAAGAAAATGTCACTATGAGAAGAACCAAATGATATCAGGATACTCTACATTCTGCATTAAAATAAATCTCAGAATTCTTTTCCAGATTTGCACATCACAAAGTCCACTGTCTTCAACTTGTCATGCACTATATTGGGATTAATGTTTTACAGTATTTTCTCCTGCTGTGTAGTGTACTTCACCTTCATGGTAGCAGAGAGACTGACCAAGGGCACATTCAAGTATGTAACTAAGGATTAAATAAAAGGCTTTGACGTTTGCATTTTACCAAGATAGAACAAAGGCATCAAGGAAAATCCTGATGGGGAAAATATAGACTTAGATGAATTAGTCTGGAAGTTTAAGACACAGAACACTGGGAGGAAGATACGGTCAGGCCCATCTCACAGGGATGGGGATACTTCAACATGCCCTCCATGGCCACATGCAGGATCATTGTGAATGATCAGTGCAAGTTAAAGGGAACTGCATTGATGGCCCAGAGACAGCATCCGCACATCAACAGGGATGCTGAAGAAGAGTTTTGGCGTTTGAAACAGGGCTGAGTTGTCTCCATGTCGGCTTTGTCTCCTGCCTAATGTCACACCTGTGTAGAAAAATCAAAATGAATATAATACTTTTCAGCCAGACTAGCTTTTCTCAACTGAACTCCTCATACACCAGAAAGTGAAGGTGCAGAGCTTGCTGCCTCTCAAATACTAACAGGGTAAATGACTGGCATCGTACAAGGTCAGAGAGAAGGAAAAAGTAGAAGGCTGGGATTTTTGGAAAGAGCCTTTCCTACGAGAGAGACGAGGAAGGTCTCCCAAGGAGGGTCTGTTTTCTACAAGTGGGAATCTAGGACAACAGCCATGATGATAACCTGAAGCAGAAGTTCAGAGGCAGAGCCTGTATAGCACTATTGATGAACACTCAGATACTCGTTCAGAGATGTCAGGAGGGAGCATAGAGGAGTCATTTGCAGCATTGAGAAGGGGGATAAAATACTACATATAGAAGAACTCAAATGCTGTAATAACTATTTTAGACACTCTAGTCTTTTGTTCCACAAAGTGTCCCGCAGCATGGTCCATGTCCTGCTGCTATGGTCCCGCAGCATCAACATCGTCTGGGAATTTATAGAAAGGCAGACTCTCAGGGCCCACCCCAGACCTCTTGATTTAGATTCTACATTTTGACAAGGTCTTCAAGGGATTCTTGAACACACTGATTTTGGAGAACCACTGCTCCAGGATACAGTTGAATCACTTTGTACTAAAGCCGAAGGTGATCTCAGGAGTTTCCATTAAAAAAAAAAAAAAAAAAATCCCTGGTGAGACAAATAAGAGGATGGTAAATACCACGTAGCAGTTAGAAACATTAGTCTGATGAAGACGAGGAGGACAAGGGACAGGCAGCAATCATTCAAAGACAGTGACGATACTGTAGATGTAATTATAACTATGAAAAGGATCAGCCAAAGTGACCCCTTTGATTCCCAGCTTGACCCACAGACACATAGGATGAATTAAGTATTAAAAACTAATCTCACCTTAGCTGGGCTCATGCCTGTAATCCCAGCCTTCTGGGAGGCTGAGGTAGGTCAATCCCTTGAGCTCAGGAATTTAGACCAGCCTAAGCAAGAGTGAGACCCCGTCTCTAAAAATAGCCAGATGTTGTGGCAGGCACCTATAATCCCAGCTACTCAGAAGGTTCAGGCAAGAGGATTTCTTGAGTCCAAGATTTTGAGGTTGCTGTGAGCTCTGGTACCACA
This sequence comes from Perodicticus potto, assembly GCA_963574655.1. NCBI lineage: Eukaryota > Metazoa > Chordata > Mammalia > Primates > Lorisidae > Perodicticus > Perodicticus potto. Next base: position 1,537 of record CAUYRH010153652.1, on the reverse strand, counting down.
GCACTCTACCCAGGGTGACAGAGTAAGACTCTGTCTCGGAAAAAAAAAAAGAAAAAACTCTCCTTTATCACTGAATAAAACCACTCCTAGAACATGAAATATTATTCCAATATCCATAACTAGCACTAAGAAAGTATAAAACAACAAAGAAACTCAAAATGGAAGTACTTCCATTCCTTTTCCTCCATCCCTGGGCTATAGCAAGTACATTCGCCAGTGGGACACTCAGCTACTTGTAATTGTAACTACAGTATTGCTCATGTAAAGTACAAGAGATACTGCCTGGACTGCAGTACGTATTCCATAAATGTGGTTACTATTGTTGTTATGATAAGAATAGTTAGTACAAATGCCTTGGCTGTGCCTCCTCACCTAATCAGTTTGCTCCATCTAGGTTGGGTTTACTCTCTGAGTCTTTTTTAAGAACCTGGATAAGATAGATCTGGATTTGAGGCAAAAAAACTAAAGTCTCATAATCTAGTCACCTTCTCTTTCTCAATCCAAGGAAACTGAAGCCAGTGAAAGGAGTCAAAGAAGCTTAATGCCTTTTTCTTTCTTTCTTTCTTTTTTCCTTCCTTCCTTCCTTCCTTCCTTCCTTCCTTCCTTCCTTCCTTCCTTCCTTCCTTCCTTCCTCCCTCCCTCCCTCTCTCCCTCTCTCTCTTTCTTTCCTTTTTCAGTATAACAAAGAGAGATCTTATTTTGGAAGAACAAAGAGAAAGTTTAGAGCACTTCTAAAGAGAGTTGTAAGTGGGTCCCTTTCACGAAGGAAAAAAAGTGAGAGAGACCTTAATGCATTTTCAAAAGACAGTTTGATTTGGGAGAGTCATCTTACTTTACACAATCAGAAAGTATAATCATCCTCTTTTCTCAAGTTCCATAACATGGTCATCCTTAAATACAAGCTCTAAGTCCCAAATTTCTTCTTTGTCTGTGCGTATAGATGATGACAATGTTGATAATAATGAGTAATGCTGCTGAAAATATTCTACCCTGCCAAATTACTTAGTGGTACCTTAAAACCCATAAGCACTATGAATCTCATCATATCTTAAGGCACTGCCTTGTACAGACCCAGGAAGGAGACCAGCCTCTGTCATCCATCAGTGTCTTTCCTAATGCAGTCCAGGTTCTCCGTAAAAGTCCCTCATCTGCAGGCGGGCAGGCTCCCTTCTCACTCCTCTGCTGTGAAAGCACTGCCTTTAGTAGATCACTCCCACCCTGTGTTTCTCATTTAAATATTTGTATGGGTAATACAGCTCTGCACAGTTCATCAATAGTAAATCTTCTTATATTTAATGACAAAGAAATGTGGAACATTAGTGAGTTAATGTTGTTTCTCTCACTAAAGCTGATTTGTTTCTTTGGCCAGCTTCCGAGCTTGCCACTCACATCAACCCAACACAAAGTTTAAAAAACGAGCGAGGGGGGTGGGGTCTTAGTGTGTGCCACACCTTTTGGGGGCAAAACACGATTGTAAGAGGGACTTTACCCAACAAATGCAACCAGTGTAACATGGTTTCTTGTACCCTCAATGAAT